>JAULBV010215150.1:1667-15201 GCA_032358295.1 Pterothamnion heteromorphum | reverse complement strand
GCGGGGAAAAGCGGATTGAAAAAGCCCTATATTTTCTTTATATGCACGTCTTCGTATTCGCGAGAGGAATAGAATGACCTTTACAGAAGTACATTAAGCGTTACGGTTACGGAGATATCACCGCAACTGTGCGGGGTAATTTGCTCCAATTTGCGCCTGGGGACCGGGCACCAATGCATGAAAATTGGTGCACTGCAAAAATTAAAACTTTGAAAAAATTATAAATTTATTGTCCCAAAGCACGCGCCGGTACTGTGCGCGTACTGTGACCTGCATACATGCACGCGAGCAGATGCATTCTATGCGCGTCGCGGCTCACGCGCGATGGCCCATGTTTGGATGCGTATGATGCAGGCCGCTGCCCGTTTCATTTAGCGTTAACACATGGCCGTTCCACACTTACAGTCACGCAAATACCCGGTCGTGGCCCGCGCACACCCCATGCAAATCGCGGCGCGATCTGAGCCCCGCCCCGTCACTTACGCGCCGCCTTCACCACCGCCCGCTTGCCACCTTTCCCCCACCTGCGCGCCGCCTCCTCCACCACCCGCGGCCCCCCTGCGTGCCGCATTCTCTTCCACGCGCACCGCTTTGTCTTCCCGCTCGCGCGCCGTCTTCTCCACCGCCCGCGCGCCCTTGCATGCCTACTTATCTTCCCCGCCCACGCATTGCCTTGCCTTCCCTCCCGCGCGCCGCCTCCACCCCGAGCCGCACACCTCCTTCTGCACCGGCGCTTCGTGCACCGCCTTTTCTACCGCTCTCGCGCCGCATTCTGAGCGCGCCCCTTCCATGCCGACTTCCCTTCCCCGCCCGCGCGCCGCCTTGTCTTCCCGCCCGCGCGCCGCCTTTACTCCGAGCCGCGCACCTCCTTCTGCACAAGCGCTTCGTGCGCCGCGTTTTCCACCGCGCTCGCGCCGCCTTCTGCGATCGCTGCGTACACATGTTCCACGAGTGCCGCATGGCCGTGTATTCCTCGCACGACATTGTCCGCGCCGGATGCCATCCGCGCGCCACTTTCTCTGGTCCCCGCCCGTCGGCCGTGCACACCTCATCACCCCCGTCTGCTTCTGCCGACCTTGCCGCCCCGCCGCCGCAACGTACTGTGGAACAACATGGTCCGCCTCGCCGCACCCTTTTCGCGCTGTCACCGCCGCAATCGTGCACACAAAGGCTCCCCTTACCCCGCCCGTGCCCTCTGCCGCAACTCTGCGCCGCCTCTTCTGCGGCAAACATGAGCGAGGTCACTGCGGTCAAGACTACGCGGGCGACACATCGCCGCTCTTCCGAGCGCGCCCAAGACCACTCCTCGTACTCCTCCGAGGAGATGGGGCACGTGGCTGCCCACCGCGCGTGGCGCATCAGCGCGCATAACATGCGCATACGCGCGTCGACCCTCACCCGCGCGTGTCCAACACCCATGTCGCCCCTATACCCCGCGCGCGCAACACGTGCGTTGCCGCCCCTCTACACCGCGCGTGCAACACGTGCGTTGCCGCTCCTCAGCCCGCGAGGCTTCCCACGGTGCGTGGCGTCGCACTGCGCTCGATCCTGCCATGATCCGGTTCGTACCGGTGCTGCGTGCACAACGCGGCCACGTCGCACCCCGAGCGCCCTTTTCAGCGTCGCCCGGCCTTGCCGGGCGCGCCCGCGCCGAGATCGATGTGGGTAATTGCCCTCCTCTGCGCCCTACACTCGCCGCCCGCCATGGTCCATGCTTGTGCCGCCCCTGCCGCCGTGGCACCGCCGGGTGCCGGGAGGTTCTGTGGCACATCATGGCCCGACTGGCCGCAGCCAAGTGGACGACGGCGTCACCGCAATCTGCCACTCCAAGAATCACCTTGGGGCGCGCGCCCTTCTGCCGCCACTAGCGCTGGGGCGGTGCGCTGCAGCGATGGGATGGCACGATCATGCACTTCCTACGCCGCCTCGCCTCGGCCGTCTTCTCGCCGGCGACGCCGGCGACGACGCAACCGGCCACACACTTCCTCACCTTGGCTCGGGCGTCGCCTCGCCCGCCCTGCCACAACCTTCCACATTCTTCCTCGCTTCTCCTCGGCCGTCTTCGACATGTTTACCGCGCCGGCGCAAACCACTCACTTCCGGCCTCGCCTCGCCTCGTCCCTCTTCTCGCCCGTGCCGCTGGAACCGGCCACATCCCGCATCGCTTCGCGAGGCCTCGCGCGTGAAGCGGTTGGCCGCGCGCCTTTCAGCCCGCCAGCTCCATTCCATCCGACCGGAGTTCGGCGTGCGCCTCCCCGCCCGTCACCTCCACTCGCGACCCCGCCAATGTGTGACGCCGCCCGCACCCCGCATTCTCCGCCGATCGCGCCGCGTTCTCCCCACCACGAACGCATTAATCAAGCCTATCTCCGTGTACTTCCATCCACATCCGTCCCTGCCGCGCCCCTGCCTTCCCCGTGCCTTCCCCAACTCCGCAGTCGCAGTCGCCATCGAATCCATCACCGTGCCACCGCCCTTCCACCGTTTTGCACCTTTCCGAACCCACTTCCGTGCACCCAGTCTGCCTTCGCTCATCGAGAACCGCGGCCGGTTGCAACTCCCTCAACAATCGTCAAGAACCCACCAAACCACCAACATTGCACTGCGACACCGTCCCTCGGCCGAGCATCACATACGACATGGCGAGGACTAAGTGTACCCGCCCGCAAGATCGGCCTGGTTACAATGGCCACCGTGTACCGCATCGCGCGCCGGTGACCGGCAATGCGCAGGGCAGGGCGACAGTCCTATATGCTGGCAGACGCTGTGCCAGCGAGCGTGGAATTCCTACACAGACTGACGTGCCTACGCCGCAGGTGACGAGTGGTTTTGGTTGGGTTGAGGAGGAAGTTCTGGAGGAGGGCAGGGTCATGGCTAACGGGGAGATCGTTCTGGAGGTTGTGTTGGAGAGCGGGAAATGAGTGAGCATTGCAAAAATAAAAACGCCTGCTTCATCCAAGCTGCCGCATCCCAGTTCAACTTTCTCGATTGCACGTTTCGCCCCTGGGACGCATCCCACACGGGCGCAGATTCCCGATCTATCTGGCCTGAGTCCTGGTCGTTTCCTGTTGTCGCTGCTGGGTACGGCGGCGCGGCACTTGCTATCGTCATAAGACTGCGTTTCTGTCTCCACTGACCTGCGCTCGCCGGGTCTGCTCGCCGGGTCTAGTCAAGTCTCTGTCAAGGCACTGGCAAGGTCGCGTTGGGCGACCATAAGGTCGCCGTTGCGGTTACTTGCCGGCGCGCCGGAGCGCCGGAAAGTAATCGCTGTGCTCGTTACATTCATGGCCTTGTTCTTCCAGCCGTTGCCGCTTTTTCGCCCCCCATGCCCTGCTCATGTCGCCATTGCCCGCCCCGCCCCGTCGTGCAACTTTCGAGAAGAACCATAAGTCCCGGCTGCGCGTCTTCGCATCATAGAAGGTCGGGTGCCATCGTCATTTTCCACCAGGAACGGTTCCCTTCCTCTTCAGCTGCTCGGCTGCGCGGCGCCCCACCTCTGCACGTCTGCCACGGAATTTGCAGGTCGTCATCAGTCCAGCTGGGCGGGGAAGCTTTCGGGCATGTTCTCGAAGTTTACTTTCATGAAGAGGTGTATTCCCCACTTCATCTATCAGGCGGGAAGTTCGCACTTCTCAGAAACGCCTTATGGCTTGTCCTGCATGTTCATGGCGTCCCAGACATAGAAAGCGGACGGGTGCAAGTCCCCAAGCTTCATGCAATGTTCTTCCGCACCAGGAGTATGGAAAGGGTTCGGTACGTCAGCACAACCAGGCGAGATGCGGACGGACCGAATGACGGCTAACTTTTGACCAACTTCCTCTAGATCCGAAAGGTTCGTCAGGTGGATTGTTCTTCGAAAGACAGTGCGCAATTTCACTTCATGAAGAGTTACGTCCTTCACTTCCTCACTGGGAACTGGAACCGGAATATGAAGCACAGCAGTTCCCACTGGACGTCTGTTAACGAGAAGGATGACTTCCTGGTTTGCCTTGAACTTCTCGACGAGTTGCTCGACAGTGGGAGGGGAGTGCAGCGTGGCACGGACTGTCTTCGTGCCGAGATTTTCTGTTTGTGGAGCGAGTTGTGGACTGGGTGGTGAGCCTGAAATACTTGAACGTTCTTCACGTATACCATCTTCGCAGGCCTGGACTAGTTCAGTTCCATCTCCTCCTATGCTCAAGTTGTCTGCTGCGGCAGGGTGTTCTGGATCGTCGACGCGCAGCTTCTTCACTGCACCTCTCTCTTCGTTATTGCTTGATTTCCTTCTTCTGACACGCTCTATTGGGGCACGTTGTTCTTCAGCAGCCGTCACCGCGTCGGCGACGCTCCTCAGACGTTCAACGGCTAAATCGAAGCAGTCCTTGGAGCTCTCTATTAGGATTGCAGATCTCTTCATGCGCATGGCTGCGATTCCTAGGGAGAACGTACCGCCGTACAGATCCATAACACACCCACCCTCCGGTACGATGAAGTCCAACAAGTCCCTGAGTAGGTCGTGATTCTTCTCCTCCACTCGAACCGGCTTCTTCTTCCCAGAGCACAGTAGCTTGTTGCGAGTAACAGGGATACTTGTTATTGAATTAAACGCACGGCTCGACTGCGGACTACTGAACTCGAAGTTCGTCCTGAAGTTCGGAGCAAAACCTTCTGGGTGTACACCCGAGTTCTTCGCGAGTACGACAAATTCGAGGTGATTCCTGGGCTTATCTTTCACGTTGCGAACCGGCATGTTGCTCTTGGTGATAACGTAGGGGGGGCGCAGGACGTCGAACCCAGCGTCGCTGAGAACCTCGATCCACTTCAGCGAGGTTTCATGAGAGCTGAAGCACATTAAATATGCGCCAGTCTTCAATGTTCCTTTCACTGCACGCGCGACGTCTAGCATCTCGGCTTCGTCAATGGAGTCAACATAACCTGTTCCCGTATTGGACCTGTTCGGTGGAAGGTTGTATGGCGGGTCAATAATGAAGGCATCCACTCTACGGGCATCCGGCTTGCGCACGGACTTCATGTAATCCTGCCAGCGCATGTTGTGCACTTCAATACCGAGCTTTGCAAGAGTATCTGTACGGTCAGGTTCACCCAGATCTGCTTCGGTGGTTTCAGTCGGAGCAGTACCGGCCTGTGATTGCTTCTCAGGAGCCTCGTTCGCTTTTTTTGTGTCCTCTTCTGCAGCTGGTGCACCGAGTTCTGCAGCTGGTGCACCGCGTGCGGCAGGTACAGTAGCGCAAGTGTCATTCTCGCCAGTTTCAGGAACCTCTGCTTCGGCCTGTTTCGTCGCTTCCATTTTGGCGTCTAACATAGCGGCGAGAGCAGGAAAATGGCATCTACAACTTTGCCGCAGGGAAGGGATGACTTCAAAACAGTTGCCTTCGACGTCTTTCAATTCAGAGTCGAACTTTGTTGTTCGAAGTAGGTTCTCTCGCACAGTGCCAAGCTGTGACGGCCAATCCGGCAGTTGCAGGTATGTGAGCACGCGTTTGGCCTGTTTCATGGCTTCTTTGGCGAGAACGAACTGCTGTGAGATGACCTTGTGTCCCACGGGCTTGAAGCTCTGTGCCGCGCACACGTCACGTGCTCTGTGAATAGTGTGAACTTGTGCGAGGATTCCGTCCGGGCCAGTGGCATTCATAAAATCAGTGGCTGATTTCAAGGACGTTAGATTGATAAACTTCCGAAACACTCTGCAGTCAACCTGCTG
This sequence comes from Pterothamnion heteromorphum, assembly GCA_032358295.1. Classification (NCBI taxonomy): domain Eukaryota; phylum Rhodophyta; class Florideophyceae; order Ceramiales; family Ceramiaceae; genus Pterothamnion; species Pterothamnion heteromorphum. The sequence continues at coordinate 9,500 of JAULBV010215150.1, read as the reverse complement.
CATGATGGCGTCCTCAGACTTGTCCGTCATTCCTTTGGCTCGGGCGAGACGGACGCAGATTCCGGGATGTTCGCCGTGCATGACCTGGCCGATTGCGTCTAACACAGGTTGGTGAAGCCTTGCTGCGGTATTTGTCGCCTGTTTTAGAGTACTGTTTCCAGTTGAGCCGTCGTATGCCCTAGTTACTTCTGTTGAAGTCGGTTTTCGGCCGCCTTTCGCCGACATGACCCGGTTGTACTCCTCTTTGAGACCCTTCAGCTGTTCATGTAGAGTAACTTCAATGAAGAAGTGCTCCCTTTTCATTGCGTTTCTGGTCCTCACGAGCGCCTTGTACTTTTCCAATTGGAACCCTCCTCGCAGTTTGGTTACATACCACTTGAATCGGGACCAGCGGTCAGGGTCTTCCTCTGTGAGCTCGTGTAGACCAACCAAGCAATGCGCTCCATCCAGTACGCCGTACCAAGTATCATGAGCACTAATAGATCTCTGTACGTCCTCTTCCGAAAGAGGTACATCGCTGCGACTCTGTATGTACGAGCGGAGGAGGTATTCATACGGCCCAGTTAGCTCGATCACGACAGGCATATCCACTCCAGCGACAATACCGTCACCGTTTGAGTCGTCAGTCTGCGCAAGCCCCTTGAACAAAACCTTAAGACGAGCAACACCAGACTTCGAGATGGGCCGAGTGAACAAGACCCGAATACATGCTGCTGGGTCAACTGTTGTCGTCACGGACCCGTCGATGAGGTCACAGAATTTTGCCCTCGCCGTGCGCTGCTGGGTGGAGTCACGCGCCGCGTTCTTGTTCGCCATGGGCAAAGGCGGTCTTGGATGCCGTGGATGACGTTAAAGGCGGAAGGGCACAGATACGTGAAGTGAACAGACGTGATGAAGGAAAGGAGACGTGGGCGCCGGGCAGAAATGATGAACTTAGTAAGTCGACGGCGGCGTTAGGATCTGAAACAACGCCCTTCACAACTCCCATAGAAGGGTTACATAGAACGGATATGTCGTTATCTGTTCCACACCGGAACGTACTGTAACCAGATCCGCATGGATCAGACGGTTCCGGATCATAGGGCCCGGATCACAGGATCCCAGATTTACGTATTCGATGGAAGTCTACATACACATCAGAGAAACTGGACGTGGCGGCTACTGGCTTGTATCGGCGAAAGTTTGGCCATCTGTTATGCTCTTCCGTGTTAATAAGAAAGGGCCACATGCTCATGACCTGTGGTATCCTTCTTCTTAAGTACTACAGGATGCAGTACGTGGTTTATGGGCGTAAGCAAGTTCTTGTAACAGTTGAGGTGGGGGGCGTGAATAGGATACAATGCTGGCATGGGGGGCGTAGTATGAGCCACAGGGTAGGCAGGACGCGACACCGCCAGGTGGAAGCGGGGTGTGCAGTCCGCGGACCGCGGCCGCGGTCGCCAAGGTTACAAGACATCGTTCCTGTGCAACAGCTCCTCACAGCTCTTGTAACGCAACAAAGCAATATGTCGTTGTTCCGTCTGTGTTGGGCAATTCAATACCGACTACCGAATTGTTCGGGACGACGTGGCATCCCACACACGAACACCTTCCCGCAGCCCGAACACGGCAGACTCCGTCCGGATGAGACGTTATCAGCCGTAAAACGTGGACATTCTGTTCTGTAGTTTGTTTTCGTACAGTAGCCACAGTACAATTACGTCTTCCGCGACGTTGTGGCCTGCATATGCGTGGTGTAAGGCGTGCAGGTGACGGAAGGTCACGCGCCGCGCACGGACTTCGCACACACACGCGCATAGTTACACTTACAGTGTGACGGAGGGAAATATTTTGGGGTATAATCAGAATGTTCATGTGCGAATATCAGATTCGTACAAGAAAATTTTAACCTCCTCAACGAGCAGCGTTATTTCCAAATCAATGCACGGGATGCCCGAGAAATTTTCACTGTACGGTGAACTTCTGGTGCGCTAAATTCGTTCAAATTACGTTTTTTCATCCACTACGTCTCCGTCCTCCCACGGAATATCGGTATTCATGACGAGAATTCTTGCCGCGCCCCAGCTCAAGCTCACCAGGACCTGCCCTGCACGTTCTATGAACACCAAAACGCACTCTCTCAACCCGAGGCCACATTACTCCAGTCCGTTCCTCCCGGCACAGTCCCTTGAAACCACGAAATCATCCCGTACAGCACCACATCCCCATCTCCCTGCACCACGACCTCGCACCACACCAATTGCCTTCTCCACGATTCCATAATATTCATCCGATCGGCTCTGTCGGCTCGGCGCCCTTCGAGCCTGCTGAGCTCGCATCCCTGAGCTCGCACACACCAAGACTCTTGACCATCTACTGTACCGCCGTTCATAGTCGCCTGGCACGCGCGCCCCACAATCCAGGCGCCCCAAGTTCCACGCCCGGACCTACTCAACCTACGTATCCACCGCGCTGTTTCCATCTATTCTTCTAAGCCAACCTCTCCATCCCTACTACCACCCGTGCGCTGCTATCACGATTTCGTCACAAACCGCTGCGCTGCCGTCACAACCCGTCTCGTGCTGTCTCCATCAACCTGTGAAGGAAAATGGCCAACGAAGATCATGAACAAACCGAGGAAGATGAAATTATGCCTGCGCCCGCACCTGTCGTCCCTGTGAGACATGCACGGGGATCGGCTTCGACAGGAAATAAGCCGTCAACGCGCCGTACGCGGGCAGAACGTCGTCCATCAACGACGGATGCTTCCCGGCAGGCAGTGCTCCACAAGGCTCCGCGATCATCTGGCACCCCACGTACGATCACACGAAAAGGTTCAAAAGGTGGCCACCCGTCCTCAACTGCACCGTCCGTATCGCTCACCCCGTCTCCACCCGACCCGAGTGGACGCACAGCATCCTCTCAACGGGACCGTCCCACACCCCGTACACCTCCGGGCAGTACCACGCCCACACGCCAGCCTCATCGTTCATCACTTCAAGTCCGATCCACTAGGTCCTCTCCGCATCCGTCCCATGAATCAACGCCTCCGACAGCTGCCAAAACTCCTGGCACAAGCACTCCACCTGCCCCGAGTACACGCCGTGGCAGCAGTGAAAGCAGAACGCCTATGACCAGAACCAGATGTAACGACAGAAGAGTGCGCCGGGCAGATCTCGAAAGCAGAGGTATTCTGCAGTCACCAACTGCCACAAGGCAGTCACCCACTGGCGCAGATACGGCCACAGGAAGGGACCAGTCGCCTACTCCCACGACCAGAAAGAGGACATCGCTCCCAAGGCGTCCACCACAAGATAAATCGTCTAGCGATAGTGACGTCGATGCGGATGGAGAGTGGTACAAATATCATACCGATTCAGGCAGTGACGGGCCCTGTGACAGCGATACGGATGAAGAGAGAGGCACCAGCCGCCACAGAAGTCTATTGCCGACGGCATCTGGCCGAGTACGTCACACTGGTCGGTCCCGTAGTGTTTCATCAGAAGAAAGTGAAGAACAGTGCCAGGATGAAGGCGACGAAGATGCCCTAGATGGTGACGGACTATTCGACAGGGGGGGAAGGGACGAGAGCAATGACACGAGCACAGGCGACGGGTATTTGGGAAACGATGGACGGAGGGAGTACCGCTTCATATCGCGCAAGAGACGTCGATTGTCCACATCAGATATGCGCCAGCGCTGGAAACATGGATGTTCAAACATATCTAATGATTCTCTCAGACGTCGCCGATGTTGCAAGAAGCAGAAGTGTTTTCGAAGATGTAACGTCGTCTTTCTCCGCGAGAAGATGGAGAGAATGCTACATATGTCAACAGCCCAGCGTCGAAACGCTTTATTCGAGATGATGGGGTCAGACGGGTCGTTTCTTTTCGATGGCAAGAAAGTATGTTCGAACTTTCTCATCAAGGCGTTTCGATTCTCCAGAGACTTGCAGGCGTCAGTGAAGAGCACTACAACGCAGGGACCCAAGTGTCGGAACAACCAGGTAGGGCGCGGTGACGGCCTTACGCATTCTTATCACAAAGATGCGGTTATCACATTCCTGGAACGACTAGCGGAAAACACCGGTGACGCAATGCCGGATGACGTTGAAACACATCTCCCCTTCTTTAGACGCGCTGATGTCTATGACCATTTCAAAGAAGAGTACCGACGAATCCATGACAGGGACCCACCATCGAAGGGCTACTTCTACGACATGTGGCGGAGTGAATGCAGTTCTATCAAGGTACGGCGCGTATCACGCTTTACCAAATGTTCTCGGTGCGAGGAACTCAGACAGGCGATGGAGGAAGCAACCACAGCAGGGCGCGACACTCGAGATATAAAAAGGCAGAAGACAGCTCACAGGGAAATGATAGTTAGAGAAAAGCGTGAGTATAAGAAGAAGAGGGAGAACGCGATTCTGCATCCAGACAGGTTCTGTTCCATAATTATTGACGGAGCGGATCAGTCAGCCTTCGGTCTTCCTCATTTCGTTGTCAAGACGAAGGAGTCACGTGGACATGCCTTGAAAGTTAAGCTCGTAGGCGTACTCGAGCATAGCAGCCCTAATGCCGTCTCCTTTCTCACTATGACGGAGGAGTACGAAACCGGGGCAAACCATATCGTGGAGTCCGTGCACCGAGTTCTCACGATGAAGTCGAAAGCAGGCCCTCTTCCGCGAGTGTTATTCGTCCAAGTGGACAACTGTTCACGTGAAAACAAGAACCGTTACTTCCTAAGTTACATGGAGTACTTGGTGCTGCGCGGTGTTTTCGACAGAGTTGAAGTTTCATTCCTTCCAGTCGGCCATACACACGAAGATATTGATCAAGTCTTCAGCCGGTCGTCTGAACGCCTGCGGAGCCACAATGCTGTCACTTTAGCAGACCTACACCAAGAGCTTTCGACTGTGTTCAACTCTCGAACAACAGTGGGCCATATTCATTCAGTAGCGAACTGGTCTGGCCTGTGCGAGAAGGAGCGATGTCTAGCGAACGTGGCGCATATAACCCAGTACAGGTACTTCGCCTTTACGCGCAGGGATGGCACTGAATGTGATAGTTCACGATCGGAATGCCACGTCAAGGTAGGATGCAAGGACGACTGGCGTCCTGTGCGTATTTTCAAAGGCCAAAACTGTGGTTTTCTTAAGGCAGAGCCGTCCTTACGGAATACACCGCCGACTATTATTCCTGTTACGCCAGGAGAAGATCAGGTAATCAAGCGCATCAACACAGAAGAAAGTCGTATCAAGACCAGCTCTAAAGTTCGGGAATTGCGCGAACTTACGGCGAAAGTGTTCTCAGCGCGCACTGAGCGATTTCATTGGGATCTCAGCGACTGTGTAGAGCTAAAACAGTACACGGGAAGAGAGCAGTTGAGCGGGGAGGAGGACAAGGACGGCGGCGGGGACGGAGACGGTGACACTTCATGCCGCCTTCTGCAGACGGCGGACCTCGTTCAAAACGACTTTGAGTATGCACCGAATTCGTTCGTTGCTGTGAAGTCTATGGAAAAGAATGATGGCGCCCCGTTCTGGATCGGGAAAGTGCTAAACTGCAAGAAGAACGGCGAAGGGGTAGTGTCCTTCCTTACTCTACATTGGCTACAGCTAGATGCTGGAGGTGACGTGTACACCGGCCGGTACACACTGTCCTACCTGCAACCGAAGAGAGTATCGAGAAGGACAGCATGGAAGTCGGACGTGCCAGCGGACTGTGTTATGGTGAACTTCGAAGGAATGACCCAACGTGCGCGGCTCCCGATTGCGGTACAGAAGCATCTTCGGTCTGAGAATGCTTGAAGAACTGCGGGGTATGTTCCGCCTTCCTCCGCAGAAGAAGCGCCCCGACCGTTTCTCCGTCCTCCTACGACGGAGTTGGGCATTGTCCCCAACCTCCGACGCTCATCAATACTACTACGCCAACCAGCACCTCTCTTCCCAGCATACCCATTCCCTTTTGATGCTAAGCTATGGACATCGGCAGCTCTCGCCCGCGGCACCTGCTTCACCCCCACCAGCACCCCACGAACTTTCATCTCGTCTTGTGGTTCTTCCCTATCCAGAAAGGTTCTCGTATCCTACGCGCCCATCCACGCTCCTTTCCTACGCCCTGTATCCAACACGAACTGAACTTCAACACAGTCTTTCTGTTCTCTCCCACTCCGTGCAGACACTTCCAACCGCTTCGTTCACTTCTACCCCAATCCGTTCATCTCAACTCGCCCGCGCATCAGTCCACCGAGCCCCAATCTTCCGCACCTCACCGACCGTGCTGCTCACCGACCGCCGAACCCCACAGCTTCAGCATGCAGACTTCCTCTTCGACCTTCAACTGTTCCGAGAATACCGCTTCGCCCGTCAACATGTCCGAGACTTCCTCGTCGCCCGTCAACATGTCCGAGACATCGTCTTCGCCGGTCAACCTATCCGAGAGTGTCTCCCTTTCGGAGGGAGTAACGGAAAACCCCGAGCGCATGCGTCGCTTCTACGCCCGCATTGGAAGCATCGCTGTGCGCTTCGCCGCTGCGGACTACATGAGCGACGACCTGCGTCGCGCTGCAAAGAAGAAGACACTTGGACCGCGCATCGTCATCCGTCGGTCCCCGCGCACATTCCTTCGCCACGCCAACTACCTCTTCCAGGAGGTCCTGGAAGACTGGGTGCGTACGAAAGACGAGGACGGCAAAGAGATCTCTACTCTGGTGGCTGCTTCCGGGTCTGTGAAGATCCATGCCAGGCGCGGAAGGGATGAAGAAGACCCGGAGATGTTCACAGTCACGGGTGTGTCTGGTTTCGGCGTCAACACGACTGACTCGCGTGTGGCGATGGAGTAGTTCGATGTTCCTGTTAGAGTTGCGATGGGAGTAAAATGACGAAGGTGAGTGAGAGGGCTCTTTAGAGGTTTCTATCGAATATCTGAATCGCTGTGCTCGCGCCGCGTGGCGCCCATGGATATCAAGGTGGTACTCAGGCTTACCGCATACGCGCAACGACTCGCGAGACCGTGCAGGCCGAAAACCCTGTGCTGCGCACAGTGCAGAGCTTTGCGATTCGCGCCGGGGACTTCGCGAACAGCGAGGGATGGACCGCGAGGTTAGACGCGGCGACTTCAGGTTCTCACGTACCGCGGCGGAGAACGCGAGTGATCGTGATGCGGAGGCGATGGAGAAAGGGATGGAGCTCGGGCGCGGGAGCGGCGGCAGACGAATAACGCGCGTCCCCTGAGGTGGCCTGGTACAGTCGGTGCGGCAGGCGGTCGGATGTGCGTCAGCAGCACGCGGCAGGGACGCGAGGACGCAATGAATAGAAGCTGCGCCGTTGTGCGACGGGACCGACTTGATAAGGCGGTGTAACGTCACGGCGACGACGCGACGAAGGTGCCCGGTGAAGCAACGATGCCATCACGTGCTATCACGCGAGGACTCCATACCTCGGCGGCGCCACTAGAGCGGATGGGGCGAGAACTTGAACGCGCGGCGCGATGCTGCAGGCTGGGCGACGTTGGGAAGTAGTCATGGCGCGGCGAGGCGGGGCCAGGAGACGCAGTGACGACAAAACGACTTCAGCAACGACTTGATGCGGAACTTGAGGGAGCGGCACGGCGGGCCGGGCGACGGAGCAACGAATTGATGCGGTGCGGCAACGAGCCGTCGCGATCAGATGAGCTTGGGAGCGGGTGCTGCGCCCACGCGCGTGTAGAGGTGGGAACCTGATGGCGCTGCACGGGGCGGCGATGCGGGCCGGGCGACGGCGCAACGACTTGACGCAGAACTTGAGGGAGCGGCACGGCGGGCCGGGCGACGGAGCAACGAATTGATGCGGTGCGGCAACGAGCCGTCGCGATC
>JAULBV010215039.1:0-15255 GCA_032358295.1 Pterothamnion heteromorphum | reverse complement strand
ATAACGTGTCACTATCCATTTATGGTTAGTGGTACGCTAAATTCAATTATTAGAATTCCAGTGGTACGTAAACACTACAATTAGTTTGCACGGCGCTACAAACAGTGTTTTAGTATATGCTGGAATTCTGGTTCCGTAGTAGCTGTTTCCAATGTCACGATAGTTTGTGAATCATTGGAATTCTAGTAGTCCCATATATTTTTATCTCATACACGTGTCAAAGAGCTGCACGAAGTACCATTATAAAGAAGAGCTCAATATATATCTAATACAATTAAATTGGACCATAAGACGTACACATGTCACTAGCAAGAATCTCTGCGAGGTCGCGCGCGCGCATCTTTACCGTCCTCCTGTTGCGCAAATATCGCTGCATCGTTGTTCTTCGGCATTGAAAGAGACTCGCACAGATAGCTCGTACGCTTTCGTGATGCAGCGTGTCCATTCCGTGTTGTGTCCCCTTCTGCGCGTCCTGTTCGGCTGGCCGACAATGTGACTCGCACGATTCGCTTGCAGATGCGGCCTGACCTGTCTGATTTGTGTCGCCTTGGTCCCGTAGAGTTCTGCCGGCCGGCAATGAGGCTCACAAAGATCTCATGCAGATCGCGCGACGCGGCCTGACCTGTGCGGGCCGTGCTGCTGCCTTCGTCCCTTCATGCTCGGCTTGCGGCAATGGGACTCCCCAGATCGACTCCACGCTCGCATGACCAGGCTTGACCTTACCCTTGCTGCATACCCTTCGTCGCTTCTTTTTACGCCGGCCGGCAATATGCGACTTGCACATATTGCGTGTGCATCATTTGATACCGCTTGACCTGTCATGTTGTATCGCCCTCGTCGAGACATGTTCCTGTTTCGTCGCGTTGGGTTTAGCCGCCCACTTATACGGTTCGCACAGATCCCTTTCCATTTGTCTTCATGCTAATGTTTCCATGTCTGTAGCGTGATGCGTTTTTGGTGGCCGGCCGGTTTTGTCGCCTTCTGACTGGTTATATGAACGACCGTCCATGTTTGCCGACTTGTTGGGACGTGGTGGAAGGACGGCCAGTGCTTCCAAAATACTTTGGCAGAGAAGATGTTCGATGACAACTGCGGCTAGTCAAGTACGACAACACTGCATGGTAGAGGGACCCTATTTTGACAGTACAGTACCGTCAATATTGCTTGTACGGTACCGTCAAAATCGCCTCCCACAACCGTTAGGCGAGTTGCGGTACAATCCCCGCTAAACGTCTAATCGCTTAACGGTACCGTACCGTCAAACGAATGAATAAGGAACCGTTAATATCCGCCTGGTTATCTGTACGGTACCGTCGTTTTTCGCCAGCACATCGTTGTTATTTACCGGTACCGTACGGTCAAATGGGAGCTATCGTACCGGTATTTGACTGCCATAAACACTGATTTGCCGTCCAACAGAACGAAATCCCACCCGCAGTACGATTTTCAAAGTTAATTTATTCGCGTAAAAGTTATATGGCTGTCTGCGCCTTGATCCCCCGAGAACAACGGTACTCGTTGCGTGGCGCGCGGTGGAAGGAGTCCAAAGTTACGACGGGGACGGTGCGCAGCGACAGACGGTGCGTCGGCGGGCTCAAATTTGGGCGGTGCGCGAAAACTTTAATTTTTTGGCCCACGCGTGTTGAATTTGACGTGCGCGCGCGGCCCCTGTTCGCCGCCAAATAATAAGGCTCTAGCCGCTCCACAACCTGCCCCAGCGTCCCACTCAAGGCGGATGCATCCCGATAATTTTTGTCGACCGCTGCGGACTTGTTTAATGCGCGCCCATGTACCGCAGCCTGTGTCCTGGAACTGCGTCAGTTATTTTCGGTCTTGGCGTCAGGCACCCTTTCCGATTTCCCGCTTTCATCACGGCGACCGACGCCTGCCTGTTACGTGGGATACACGCCTGCGTGTGTGCTTTCCCGCTCGACTACGTCGCGTTGGGGCACGATCCGCGCACGTCGTACAATAACAAAGGCCACAACGGTCGCGGCGCCAGGCGCCCACGACAGTTTATGTGTAATTCCGGTTGGTGCGCGGGTCGTCCGTCTGGACCTGGTCCATATTGACGACGACCCGGGCACGTTGACGCACAGATAGTGGCGTTCACGTCTGTCCCCGACCTGGTCGGTGTAGACCAAGAGTCGCGTTTGTCCGGGGGCACAAATTGTTTGTAAATGCCGGCACGGTCGCGGCGCCAGACGCCTGCTGAAGAACATGCGGAACTGACGACCCACGGATGTCGTCTTGTTCAATGAGCTCATATACGCCGGAACGGTCGTGCCTGCAGACGCCTGCGTCAACCAGTGCCGTAAATCACTTACATATTCCTGCGCTGGTCGGGTTTCCGAGCTCTTCGGTATACATCATGACCCGCGCATATGCGGTTGCATATTGTCCAGATGACGGCCGCAACGGTCGCGGCGCAGACGCCAGGCGATGATACTGCTCACCAGCAGTTCCACATTCCTGCGAGAAGACTTCGCCTTATGTTGAACATAAATGAATATCAGCTCAAGCCCTGCTTGTTTCTCGGTGCATATTGTGCACTTGAACGGCCGCAGTGGTCTTCGCGATGACGGACTTCTCCGTGAGACGTTGGCATCCTGTTTCCACTAAACAGACTCGCACCCAAATTGCTCCGAACCATCAGTCCGAAACCAGGTTACAGCGTGAAGTGCACATCGGGTATCATTTTCAAAGCGGGAGACGTGATGTGGGCGCGTGTGTGGTTATTGCGAAGTGAAGTGAGTGCGGCAAGGCGATCATGCACGACCTATACACAGCCACGTTTACCATCCAGTTGCGTACCTGCCCGACTCCGGTACAAGACAGTTACGATGCATGGCACGGTGTGCCTCGGTACGCCGTCTGCTGCGTTTATTCAAGTCTACAACTTATGGTTCACTTCTTACCGTGTCCGCGTTCACATACTATTCAAGTTTCTGTCTTGGACACCTTACTCTAGTGCACTCCGTCTTCCGATGTGTGTGTGGACGGAAGCCTGAATTTTCTTACAAGTCTCAGAAGAGAGTGTCTTTCGCGTAGTCAACCCGTCGAAAGTTACCATGACTGTATCGGGGCTTATTTCACTTGTCCATGGAGTAAAGCGCTTCCCGTGCGGCGTCTTGTTGCTCATGTTGTATCTTGACTGGTACACATCTCCATCTGTCCCAGGTTCGAACCATTGGACGACCAACGCGGACACTGCTCCTGTTGTGGCCTTCTTCACGCGGCTTATTTTCGCGACCCAGAACGGCACGCGGGAAGTACTTTCCTTGTGTCGCACAGCGACGAAAGAGTTTGAAACGTACTCGAGCTGAGACACAGTGCCGGCATGTTGCAGATTGTCTTCTATGTCGAGTACTCCGCGCTCTTCGGATTTCCTCATCTTCCTCTCGAAACAAGTACGTAAGTTCCAGTGAAACTTGTTCGATTGAACCTTATAAACATCTTCAACAAGTCCTCTCAGGTCTTTCATGTCCTCCAAGTTCGAAACTCTAACCTCTTCTGACTTTAACCGCTGCAGAACTTCGGCCTTATTGGGTGGACACCGTAAGTCCGTGGGTGGTGTGCGAGAAAGACACGGTGTTCTTGTAAGAAAACCGCCGTAACCCATTCCGTCCCATGACGGTCTCAGTGGTTCCCACTTGTCTAATGAATTCACCTTCACCACACAGTGCACTGCAACACCGTTTCGAAAGTGATCCGTACTTGAGACGTCTGCGTCAGTCCTGGAGAATCTGAAGTATCGGAATTGTGAAAACGGTCTTGTTCGATTGTCTCTGAGGACCTTCTCTTGATCGCACAAACCGCTGAAGTTGACAACCTGAGATACATGGTTCACTGTTGGTACTGGTGTGTAGCTAAGTCTGAGCTGTTCATGCAAGTCCCGCAAAGTTACAGCATTATGCGTGTGCAGTCTGGTTGCAGTCCTGCTGAAGAGCTGGTCAATGTCTGTATGAGTGTGTCCCACGGGTAAGAAAGATGCGTGCACCTCTGTGAAGACTCCCCAGCTGACCAGGCTTTCCAGATAACCAAACATGTACTTGTTTTTGTTTTCTCTTGTGCAGTTATCCATCTGTAAATGCAACACTCGAGATAGACCGTACTGGGCGTTTCGCTTGTCCAAGTACCTGTGCAGGCATTCCACGACATGGTTCGCGCCCGTCTCAAAATTTTCGGTCATGGTGTACAGGGCAGCCCTGTTGTCTACCCCATGCTCAAGGATGCCGACCAATTTGACTTTGAGGGAATGTCCTTTCGTGTCCTTTGTCACCGAGACGAAATGGGGCAACCCAAACGCGGATTGGTCTGCTCCGTCGACCACTAAGGACATATAGTCTGCTGGACTAAGTGCGGAATTGTCTTGGTTCATCTTGTACGCTTGGCGTTCGGTTGCAATGAGTTGAAAGTGGGCCTTGCGATCGTCTTGAATACCCGCCATTCTGGCGCCAGTTCGAGCGGCCTGTTGCATGTGCGCTTTATAAGACTCACAGAGACTGCATTGAGTAAATCTTGTAACTCTTCTGATCTTCACGTGAGAAACAGCCTCCTTCCACACAGAATAGAAGTAGCTGCACGCAGGTGGCGTGTTCCGTTCTAAAGCCTGGTACTGCGTACAAAACAACTTGTATACCTCCTTCTTATCATAGAACGGTAGATGAATGTCACGAGAGTCGGGCATAGCGTTCCCCGTTTGATCTGCGAGACGTCTCAGAAAGACGGCGATACTATCCCTGGAGAAAGATCTGATAGGACCTGCGTGAGACACTTCCACTCTCCGTACAGCCGTTCCTCTCTCAGTCCGTTTCACAGAACATTGTAGATCCCTTGAGAATCGAAAAGCCTTGACTAGGAACTCAGCGCAAACGGGACGCCCGTCGAACATGAACACGTTGCCTTCTGTAAGCATACTGTTCAGCGCTTTCTTCCTCTCTGATATGCTGAGAGGCATGACCTTCTTCGACGTTGTGACAACGTGAGACAAGTTTACGTTCTGGAAACATCTTTTCCTTTCACAGCATTGGAGTCCTTCGAACGACGATTCCTTTAGAGAAGCGTGGTCCAGGAATCTCTGTCGTTTCTTGCCCGGTCCGTTGTCTTCGACTCGCTTGCGGACATGGTACACATACTTGCGCTTCTTCCTTGCCGTTGCAGACCCTGGTACATAATCCTGCCCGTCTCTGTCCGATTCCATACAATTTTCTATGCCCGAGTCGTCTTCATTGTGCTCCAACTCGACTTCCACACGTGAACAGCCTGCGACGCAGTCTGATTGATGTACTGTGGGTTGAATTTCACTTCCCGACTCTTCATCAACGTCCTCATCGGTCATTACGACTCCACCACTGTCATCACCAGAATCTTCGTTGTGCTTTGGACCGCGTTCATGACTTGAGTCTGACTGACGTCGCGAAGCTGATTTTGTCCTTCTTTGGGCGGCACGTATGTGAGTTGTTCGGAGAGACGTTCCCTGTGTGGTGGGCATAGCATTCCGGGTCTTTGTTGTCTGCATTGTTCGGCGTGGTTGGCGAGTCCGTCGTGTCCGTCGTGTCCGCGGAGAACAGATATTCGAACCCATACAGGGAGGCTGTACTGCGCTGGAGTGGTTTGCGGGTTTCAGTTCCGTTGTCCCACGTGTGACGTATCCACTTCGACGTAGGGGGGCCGGCTGTATATCTTCGTCGGTGCCCACGCGACGTGAGGAAGTCTCACTTGACGAATCTGATTTCCCTCCTTCGCCAGAATCATGGTGTACACCCGGATCAGCCATATCTTTTTGAAAGTGTCCGACAGCGAGGGCAGCAGCAGTATGCGGTGCGTGTTGACTTCTTCGGCGAGCGATGCGGCTTAGACAGATAACTCTGCGGCGTATGTTGACTTCTTCAAGGAATGAGGTGGGTTTAACGGAAGAGTAGAAGCACGTACGGCGAAAACTGCGTTGAGTCACGACGTACGGACAGGGAGCAGTGGTTTCCGACGACTTCGAAGAATGGGTTCACGTCTTTTGGGAGTATGCGGACGAGGCCGCTGCGGACAGTTCGTCGTTCCGAAATTATCGACCGTGCAGAAAAGGGGAGCACGACTTGTACAGTAAGCAACATTCAGCAATGCGCTTGGTGCTTACTGTGCCGGAAACTGCAGTAAATTGGTGCTTACTGTGCCGGGAACTGCAGCAACTATCTGCACGTGATGAGAGACTCTGCAGGTACCGTCTGCGTACACTCCCAAAATTGTAAACTGTGCCCATTGCTCTTGCTGTGCACGAGTCCGGAATGGTCGACGTTTCTTACTGGAAGAATGGAAACTCACGGTGGCCCACAGGGCCATTGCAAGATCCTGTTCTTTGTGTTACCTGCGCGTGCTACTGTAGTACAGGTGCACCTTTACTACTGCGGATAACCATCATGATGGGTATGTGGGCACGCGGGTACTGAAATTTGCTTTATTCTGATTGGGTTGGCGATGGGTGGGCTGGAGGCCATCTGCGGCTGCCTTGCATACACTGTAAGGCCGCGCCGCCGTATTGGTCAATGCGCGCGCGAACACCTATAACACTTGCGCATTACTGTGGGCGGCTCGCGGGCCAGGAATGCTGTACACCACAAGTGAGGTGCCAGCAGGTTTTGGGACGAGTCTGACAGGCAGTGGTGTCGGACACGGAACAGTTCTCGACGAACCTGGCATCCACAAACTTAAAAAACTGTATATGGATAAGCAAGCCATGCTCCTGGCCCCGTACAAGCCCTCACATACTTTGCTACAGCCATTCACAACACATTCTGTTCAATTGCAACTGCAAGTGCTCTTCCTCGCCGCCACACAGACAGACTGCACACAGATGTTTATCGTCCTATCCGCAGGTATGGCTCATCGATGTACTCCAATCTGCCAGCAATTGCATGCAGCGCGGTCTGCTTCATGCGGAACAGTGCCCCAATGTCCCTACCATTGCGGACAGCGCGGACTGTCCCCTGCCGTGCAGTACGTCTAGCGTAGTTCATGAACCCCTTCGCATATTTGTAAATAGCCATGTGTGCTGACCGCACGCCGTCTCCTCAATGTAAATCGTCGTCTGCTCAATATATCGCACACTCTCATGGAGCACCTTGACCGTGCCAGGCCCGCCCGGCAGTACGCGCAAAACAGACATTGTTTTTATACAGGAGAACGTGGTTTATCGACAGTTACAGTCACTGACTCTTCACGCTGTTCCGAGTCTATCTTTACGCCTTAACGAGAATGCGACAGACACGGATCGGACGGCACGCCAGTTCTTAGTGAATGGTGATTTTCATGCACGCGTGGCGTGTGACTACGCGCGGCGCTGCCGCTTGCCTGTGACCGGGGACAGCCCCTCGTCTTCACTGGTCCTTATGACGCCCTTGTACTTCTCCATGAATGTTGTAGCGGCGAGGTCCACGTCGGCAACCATCATCCTCATCTGACTGTCGAGACGCAGAAGTCTATTTTCTGCAACAACCAGCGTGCCGTCCACATCCTGACGGATCTTCTTCTCCTGAAGCAATTCGGCCTGGACAGCGTCATGGTTTTTCTTCTCCTCAACCATCTCCGCCTCCAGAACCAAGCGCTTCTTCTCATCTTCAGAAGCCTTCTCCCGAATCCCATGTAACGTCAAGGCCATATCATTGACCTGTACCCGTAGTTGGTCCCTCTCTTCCGCAATACCAGGTGGTGGTCGGCTAGACAGATCTGCTTCCATGGCAGCCACGGTGTTCCGCAAAGCTGCAATTTCGGATGACTGTAGTTCGTGAACGTTTTCCATCGAAGCTTTGATGCTGGCCATGTTGCTGTCTAGGTTCATCGACTGCACGGTATATTCCACGTTCCCCTGTTGCATCGTCTGCACATTTTGAACCGCAGCACACAGTACCTGACGAAGAGATGCGATGCCTCTCTCCTGAGCTGCGATGGTGGCCTCAATTCCATGAAAGCCTTGGGCCTCAGTTGGACAAATGTGCGCAGACGTACTGGGAAGTAGTGCCGGGGTACCCGTTTCCTCATTAAAGTCGCCTTCCCCCGAGGGTGTACTACTTCTTCTCTCAGTCACATCTGCGGTGGACTTCGTGGCCGACTCGTTCTGCAACGCAGCAATTTTCTTTTCCACATCCGCCTTGTCCGCGTTGGCCTTCATCACATGTTCTCCTAGTCTTCTTATCTCCTCCCGCAAGCCCTGCACGTCTGCCGCGTGAGCAGGAGTCACATTCGCCAGCTCCGACACTGAGCGCGCTGCCAACAATTTCCTCTCCAGCTTTCCATTCTCGTTCCGAGAAGCAAGAAGTTCTTCGGTCAGCGTCACTATCTTCTCCTTCAGCACATTGACGTCTTCTGTCCCGTCCGGTCCCATGTTACACAGCTCACTTCCCACATCTGCGCCAGCTTGCAGAGCCTGCCCAATGGTTACTGGAACCGGTCTGTTTCGAAGGAGACAGATTGCTGCCACGGCGTCCAGCTTGGCCTTCGTTATCGCATAAGTTTCTTCATCCGGCCACCATGTCGGTCGCTTGTACTCGTTCGCAGCGTTATCTGATCCGTAGTCCAGCCTCGTGCACTGCATGAAGTCCACGCGAACCAATGCATCAGCAGTACCGGAAGGATGGGTCGGCATGCCGCACTGGATGGCGTTGTAACCACCATCGTCTTCTTCACTTGGCATATTTTCAACCACGACAGAGAATTTGTCTAAAACGGCCTGCACCGTATCGTCCATTGACAACACGGGGGGTGACCATCTCCTACTTGCGTCAGAGTTTCGAGCAAGGCGTCTCGCAGTGAGGGCGGCACTTTCGACGCCGAACCCTTCCGCATTCATGACTAGCGTAACGTCTGAGCACACTTGAGTCCTTGCCCGAAGTCCGCGGTGGCCCTTCGTTAACTTCTGGAATCGCTCGTAAGCCGCTTTCGCCTCGAACATGGAAGTCACGCCAGTCACCGAAGTCCCAGATACGATCTCTGGGAGGTAAGCAACATCGCCATTTTTGCGCGTGTAATCCGTCCTCTTCAACCCCGACAACTCGCCAGATTTCCAATCATATTGGCAACAACGACCGTTTCCGGCGTTGTACTCCTTCTCCCACTTCACTGTGAGGTCCAGCTCCTGCCCGCGACGTAGTGCGAGAAACCCTAGCACGGGGTCCATCGAGCTTGATTCCAGAAAATAGAACGGGTGAATATTTGACAGCATCTCGACGACTCCACTAGGCACTTCGAACAGTCTGTTTTGAAAGGTGTACTTGAAGTAGGACGGGTTGCCTCCATGCAGACGGTAGTCACTGGTGTAGTTGCTCTCCTCCGAAACGCCCTCGCTCGCAGCTTGGCAATGAGACAGCGTGAAGAACAGAGTGTACTCCACCTTCGCCAGTAGCATCAGCTCCTTCTGAACTGCCTCTTCCGTCGTGTTCATTAGCAAGTGTTGGGCATAAACGCCAACCCACGGCGTAGGGACTCCCAACACACGATCAGCCTGGAAACGAGAGGACCAGTCCGGGGGGAGTGGTGCGTACATGGTCGCTCTGTCCCGGTGGGCCATCTTATGATATTCTACGTTGTTCCACCCCCAGAACACATCACAGGTTTCCCTGATTCGAGTCTCATCCCACAAGTCCTTTCCCCAATACGACTTGTTCAATAGGTACAAATGCTCGAATCGGCCAGGAATAAGCAGGCGGTCGTTGAACGACAAGCAGGGGATGGACGCCGGGTTGCTGACGATGTTGTTGATGTACGTTTCCAACGCCCTGACGTACGTAACTTCCTCTGCACACCTGACGTACGGGCCGTCAAAAGGACCATCCGTGGTCGCATCCGACCCGCCGGCAATGCGCCCGCCTGTGTGCAACCACCGGGATGACCAGACGACGTCCACATCGGTCCAGACGTAACCGGGAGGAGCGGCGCTAGCCACGCGGTAGTCATTGATTTTCTTGTACCGCTCGCAGTCCAAGTACCTCTTCTCGTCTCGATTCAGTCGAATATACAGATCCGCTGGGTACGGCGGTCCATCTTCATAAACCCTGCGCGTCTGCGAAACATCCATTGTCCTTGAAAGTTCAGTCTTTCCTCCTTAGCGGGGAACGTGCCAGCGGAGCGGACAGTGGGCAACCTGTTCGTGCTGGGTTCTTGATACAGACAGCGCAAGACGGGACGGCACTTCAGGGCAGGTTTCTTGATACAGTCAGCGCAATACGGGAGGAGACTTCTGGGAAGGGTTCTTGATACAGAGAGCGCAAGACGGGAGGAGACTTTGCAACGAAGCGCTCGTCGGAAGGTGAGGGGATGTTGCTTTGGGATGGGATGCGCAACGTGTGTCTGCAAGGCGGGTCGAGGTGGGGTCCGCAAGGCGGGTCGAAGGGTGGTGACGTCGATTCAGAACGTGGGTCTGAACCTGAGGGAGTGTTTTGAATCTGTTCATGGCGGTTGGAAGTCGTAGGATGATTATGACACGTTGCTCATGGCCACGGCGTGTACAGTATGCGGTTTACTGTACCCATTTCTGTGTACACACGTCAGGGTTATTAAGAGGGCCCAGGCCCAATCATCGGGAAAGTTGGGGCTGTCCCTGAGGAACAATAAAATCTTTCAGAGGAACAAAAAACTGCGTTTCCAGTGTCCCTGATAGGATTTCTGGATTTTTGGCTAAATCAAATCAGGAACACTAGGAACAGCGATTCATGTTCCCAGGAAGAGGCCCAACTTCGTGGCGGTGATTTCTGGGTGTGAACTATGATAGTTCACACCCAGAAATCACCGCCACGGATAGGCTGCTAGAAAATTAGACATTTGGAAACGGGGTTTCTGATAGCACCCAGCAACACAGTAATCTATTTTACCTCCGAGGGAGGTGGAGAAACAGCGTGCACGGAGCACACTACTTAAGTCTACGTGAAAACACCGGCCAACATCCCCTGCACCCCCGCCCGACTCATCCCAACTCGACACGGGGAATACCATGGGCCGTTTCTTCTCCGTCACGTTTTTTCCCACTATCCAGTACAGATATCCAGGGCCGCGAGCGGAGTCTCGATCTTGTCATTCTCATTGCCGGCACAAAGGCTGTATAGTCTGTATAGTATAGCAGTGTACGTCACACTTTGTGGCGATGACCGATTCGCTTTTGATGATAGAGATATACTTTTACAGACATCGATCTGCTTCCACTGACCCAAGACAATCTCATTTCACGATGAGAATCCATCCGGATGGTGTTGAACCATACCCAGTGAAAAAATGAAAACAACCAATAATTTGATAAACTGAATAAATGGAGGCGGGAAAAATATTATTCGCCACCTTCATCTAACCTACCGTTCCCTACCTGCTACATTAAAAGGTCACATCGATTTGCTTAATCACCAGAATATTATTTTTTGGGTATTTGTTCTGGTATTAGGTCATTACAAGTGGCTCCGTGGCCGCTTCGCGGCCAGTATTTTTGCAAAGGGAAGGCCGGGTCGACAGTATGAACGGAACCAATAGAAAAAACATTCATAATAAAGGACGCACCAGTCGTTGGTATGCGTTTTGCGAGGTAGCAAGTGTTTAAAGCTTTTGTGTAAGATACATGCGGCTGTTCAGGGGTCCGGCGTCACTATATTCATTACCGTGGTTAGAACGGTGCTTTTGTTATTACGGTATGCCATATATATCACGCTAGCCTGACATGCTGCATGCTGACTTGCACGCATATGCCGCACATGCTGCGTCCTGTATCTGTACATTTGGCACACCGAGCGTATAAACTGGTTGCATATTTCTGGTTCACGTATTTTGTGCACAGTGCTTATGCATGTGGGTCGTCAGGCTTCAGGCGTCTGGCTTCACTGACAGTGACGCCAGACGCCTGAAGCCGTGACTCACACTGTATGGAGTGATATAGCAACGAAGCAGTGGCATATGTGCCGCAGATGCGTTGTTACGTACAGTACGTACAGTGTTTCACAGATGGGTATAGTGTACACTGTGTACGATAGCGTTCAGGTGTAAATATTTACATCTGAACAGTATCGAATATACATCAGGCAGGCCGCATCGCCATACTACGCCGCATTCTTCGTGGTCGCGTGGCCCGTCCTTGCGCTCCGCTCGGCGAGCGTCGCCCGATTGCGCATCATCCGTTCTCCGCCCGCGCGCGCCGCGCGTCGTCCGCCGTGCGTGCCGTCCTAATGTGTCGCGTTTGCCTTGCGTCGCGCGCGCTGTCGCTCCAGGTCCGCGTGCTCGCCTCGTCCCCCACACAGCTCACACAACCTCACGTCACGTCGAACATGACCGCTCTGGCGATCGGCGGCATAAGATACGTGAAATGCTTGTTTCGCATATCGCGCTCGCAGTCGCCTTCGCGCTCGCAGTCGCCTTCGCGCTCGCAGTCGCCTTCGCGATAGCAGTCAACCCGCCGCACGCCGACGCCCGTGTCCTCCGCAGGCGCTGCGCGTGCGATCCCTCAGTGTTGCCCGCTCAGTTGAGCGCAGGTGACCCGTCCGCGTTCAATGTTAGATTCCCTTCCCGCCCGCGCTGCCCGCCGCCTGGACTCATCGCATACGCTGTTGCGCCGCGTGCGCTACTTCGCCCGCCTGACCCAAGTCGCTCTGCGTGCGTTGCCGTGGCCTACACGTCTCGTCGCCATGTCACAAGAATAAATTAAATTCTCGATTATAATGAAAACAAAAGATCCATGTACAGTACGCGTCCTAGCGCCAGCGCTGGAAGCTGTAAAGTTACCTTTCGGTAGGTCTACCACCGCCGCCGCCCGTCGCTTCCCGCCGGCGTGACACGGTCGCCGCTGCTACCCTACTTTCCCGTCGCCTGTGCTGCTGCGCCGTTTGCCGCCGGCCTCGCTCGGCCGCCTGTGCCGTTCGCGGTCGCCCTCTGCGCGGACGGGTGCGGTGCACTGTCCGTACTGTCGCCACCTCCGTTTTGGCTGTCCCCATGCTTTTCGCCTTCGTCGTGCGCTCGCGCGCTAAGCCGGTGTTAGACGCCAACGCTCGCGTGCGCACGGTCTCTTACCTCGTCCCCCACTCTCGCGTGCGCACTGTCTCTTCGCTCGTCGCCCACACGATCGATCGCGCGCTGATTCCTCGCTTCTCACCCGCCACCTGCGCTCGCGGCACGCTCTGAGAACCACGCTCTGAGAACTTGGCCGGTGCACAGGACCGGCCCGCGCTCATCGCGTGCCGGCGGTCCTCGACGTCTTCCGCGTCAATGGGAACGCCGGTAACGGTCACCGCCACGGACAGCGACAGCCGCATGCGCCGACAGCCAGCGGCAGCGGCATCTGCAGCGTTGTATCAGCACGGCCGCGGCACAATACGGCGCAACACGGAGGCGGCGCCGCGCGATCAGACCGAACCTCCGCGCACCGGCGCCGGCACCAAGTGACAAAGACGACGATGATGCGATTCCTCCGCGCGACAGCAGCGGGCGGCGGACCTCCCTTCCCCGCCGTCGGCCCACACACGGTGATGATGGCATGCGGTGCGGTCTGTTTGACCGGAGCAAAGGCGGCCGGTGGTGTCCTACTGTGGCGGTGCCCCAGGGTCGCCAGCATAGGGCGGTGGGCGGTGGTGGCCATCACACGGGCATTCGAAACTCGCGTCGGCGGCGGTCTGGCGCATGCGTCGGTCGCGCCGCGAGGTCAGTGCACGGCCGCGGACACACAGCACCGGCCCGCGCACGGCGGAGCGCATGGCAGCGGCAGCGGACGCAGCAGGGCGTCGAGGAGGGCGCGCGCAGAGGGTTCGTGCATACCTAGCGGCGGGGTCGCGGCGCGTGGTTAGTTTTTTGGTGTCACTGGTGATAGCCCAGGGAACCGGCGTGAGTTTCTCGGCGCATGGCGCGCGCGATCGGTGGGGCGGAGAGGGAGGAGAACGGGGCGGTGGTGGAGCGTGCGGATGGGTGCATCGCGGCTGCGGTCGCGTGCGATCGTCGGTGACGACTTGGCGGTCGTGCGCGTGCGATCGCGGTTGACATATCGGACGGGGCGAGTCCGTCAGGGGCATGTCCGTCGCGCAGGGCATGTCGCGCGCGTTCGGGCTTGTCGCGCGCGCTCGGGCATGTCGCGCTCGGGCATGTCGCGCTCGGGCATGTCGCGTTAGGGCGTGTCGCAGGACGTGTCGCAGAGGCGTGTGTCACACAGGTGGCGGGCGCGTGGATCAGCTTACGTAAGGTGTCGTGAGCTCGGATCGGAACGGAGATGCGCGCTGAAGATGGTAGGCTTGCGAAGGGTGCAGTAGAGCGACGGTGGTGGTGGGCGATCGTGGACGGCGCGGCGACGGCAATGGCGACAGAACAGCGACGGCCGGCGGCGGCGGCGACGACATGGGGGCGACGGCCACCCCGGTTGAAGAATTAACAATCCGACGCTGGATATCCATATATTTCTATTGGATAATTTTTGAATAAAGTTGAAACCAATTGAAACTGATAGAGTCATGGCGTAGAAACTCATAGTACAGTTCCGTAATCGTTCCTGTTTTAGTAGTTTGTGACTCATTTCAAAGACAAATGCATTGCATTATTGTCTATTGTCAACAGTTTTGCTTAAGAGTAAAACTGAAGAAGGTTGAAGGATCACAGCCTCGTGGATGCTGAGATTTTAGTGTGAAGGGGGTTTGACAGGGGGTGTGAAACCATTCCTAATCGCACTATGTGGAAGAAATAGTCTACATGAAATATCCAAATGTAACGGTGACACAGTTTTCTGAAAATTGACCCTCAGGGAACGGGAGTACTGTAGGTGTCATGATTTTTAGTATTGGGGGCGGGAAATTGAAATCATCACGGTAGACTCGGTCCCAGAGAGTAATTTGTTTTTGTGTTAGAATGGCCCGCGAAGCAAGATGGGGAGTCAGCGGTGTGCTCGGCATAGAGATGCTCAACACACATGAGCTCCATTAAAGGAGACCGATCACCTGTTCGCTAGCCGATTATCCATCGCGAGCATTGATTTCTGGTTTGCCGCATATGACAGCTATCGGACACCGCACGCCTGCAACGCGCCACAGTATGAAAGGTAGCTCGCCGCATGTGTGCTCATCAGCATGGCGATGGCGTTTTTCTTTGGAGCACGCTCATTTGCTACGGCCCATGTTCCTGCATGGAGAAATCCCGGAATGGGCGTCTGTGCGCCAGTCGTGGCGGAACCGCCATTGAAGGATGGGAGAAGCGCGCATGCCGCCAAGCGCCACCCGCCCCAAACGCCCATTTCAGCCGGTGGCGGATCTCGCCTTGCCACCC
>JAULBV010215038.1:0-57265 GCA_032358295.1 Pterothamnion heteromorphum | reverse complement strand
CTTCTTTTTACAATAGGAAACCAGTTCGTTATCCAGAAACAGGGGTGTTAGTAGCTAGTGCCGGTATAACCGATTACACATTTCCTTCTGTTTGGGACTTGGTTACGCAGCCGTTAATAGCTTCTGAACCTGTATTAGATGGGGTGGATTTTATACAGCTAGACACAGCTTACACTACAGACGATGTATTAGTATGGACTGCCACAGTAAGTGTAGGGACAATTGTAGCAGGCGAAAAATACATGGTTGTTCCTAAATCAAACAGAACAACTCCAGTTACTGATCCAGTTAATGAAAGTGAAGTAAATACAACAAACTATTTTATAAGTAAAGCACCAAGTTCTAAAAATGTAAGCAGACAAGAGGTTCAAGACGGTGATTCACCTTATTATTTAGCAGCGACTTTATTCGAAAATAACCAACCAACTTATTATTGGTCAGGAGATTTGGGGGCAGATGTTAATATAGGAATGGGAACTGCTGATTATCAGTTAGTAGATGCGGACGGAAACAGAACAACGCAAACTGCGCCTTTTGTATTAAGTGCTAATAAAGAGGTTGTAGTATGGCACGTAGGAAATACTAATTATTTTAAAGAAGTTTCTAGTCAAGAGGAAAATCTTACAGGTATACCGCAGCATTCCCAAACCACAGCTTATTTAGATTTCGAAACATTTACCGAAATAACCACCTCAGATGTTGAAACTGTTTTGGGAACAGATTGGAGTGTTAAAGCGACTCATTTAGTTATAACATCGGGGAATGGAGATAGATTGCCGTTACCAGACGGTAAAGTTAGGCAGGGTTGGTTTATTGATAATGCTACAGGTGGAAGTATTGGGATGGGCACAAATGCCACAAGTGGAAACGATTATGTTAATATAAATTTAGCAACAGGCGCAACAACATTAGCAACTGTAGTAAGTTCTAATACTGTAGGTAAATTTTTAGTAGAGAATTTTACAGTAGTTGCTGGTGGTGGTGTTTACTTCGAAACAGTTTCAGAAGGTGATGGAGATCATAGGTTGAGAGTCTTCGCAGTTGATGGGAATACAATAGAATTAGATACTGTTTGGTACACTATATTAGAATCTAAAGCAGATGTTCAACTGGTTGAATTTGCAGAGAATAAAAAAACGATACCTACTACTATTGCATTACAATCTTTAGGCACTAATCCTGCTCACATAGCAGGAGTATCAGGTTTAGATTTAGATATACCAAAAGCCGGTTCTTTTAAAGCGGTATTTAGTGTCGAGCCTTATTCAAACTCAGGTGGCGCAACAGCAAATACAAGTATTCAATTTACGATAAGAGCAACGAAGGATATCACAATAAAACTTAATGGAATTGATCAACTAATTACAGCAGGGACAGATATTCCGGGTGCGGGAGGTCGTCACTATAGAGGCGATGATGGTTGGGAACAAAGGCTTTTACATGTTCCCCCATTCGTTACTACAGAAGCCACTACACTTCAGTTATGGCACGCAACTAATGGAACAGTTTCTTCAGCGAACCTTCAGACAACAGGAACTCAATATGCTAACTGGTCTTCATATACAGAAACAACATTTTTAGTAGGTCAGTTCGTAGACCCTGCTGATGTAATACCAATAGAGGAGCTAACCTATGTGCATAGAACACTAGTTGCGGCTCATGGATTAGCAAGTACTTATGTAAGTATTGACAGTCCTACATTATGGAGCGAAGAACTTATCGGAACACCTCTATCGGGTAATGATAGTAATGAAATAACACTTACAGCGGGTAAATGGGAGCTTACCGCCTATCCTTCACAGACTGAATCTTCTGATTGGCTCGCTGTTCAATGGTTGGTTAATGGTACATATACAGGAAATATTGGTACAAGTAATCATCAATCATTATCTCAAATATCGTCACAACCCGCAGTAACACTAGTTACATCTGAGGGAACAACAGCTGTAAGGTTAGGAGTCAGAGATACTGGAACACCTCATACAAATACAGGGCAAGGTGCTTTTCATTTCTATATTAGGCAATTAGCTGTAGGTGCTGTAAGAACAATAGATCCTGTTGCTGTTAAAATTGAGCAAGGTTATACAGGTGGGGTTCACTGGGAAAAGATAGGTAACCGCTTACGTATGTCTGGACGTGGTACACAAGCAAATAGTACTTATCAAGAACATAGCTTCCCTCATACGTTTGATACAAGTGCTGTAATACTAGCAACAGGTAATGTTCAAAATAGTCAAGATGGTAAAGCAGTAATTAGCGTAAACTTTAATGCTATTGGGGCAACAAGCCTTAGAGCTATTATGTCTTATGATGTAACAGACAGTAATGATGGGGCTTTAAACGGAAATCAATATAGCTGGGTGGTTGAAGGAATAGCAGCAGTGCCAGCACAATAGCTTTAGATTGATTAATAATAATGGGTTGTAATAAAAAATAAAAATGAGTATCACAATATCAATACCAACAGAATTACAAAGTGCATATCCTGACAACGGAGATTTTGTTTTGAATAATAGATTTGTTTTTACAAGAACTAATTTTGACAGGGTTAGGTAAGATATAATGGACAGTCACAAAGACGCTGAAACTCTGATTGATTTTAAAATTATAGAGGCTAACTTATTAAATTTTTCAGGATCAGAAGAATTAATAACACCGCAAGAAACAAATAAATTTGTATATAATGATTCTTATCGGCTTAATACTGATAATTTCAGACAGTATTTTAAGTATGGACTGGATTCTGTTGTCACAAATGATGATATTAACAATCTTGGAGACCCTATACATGTTAAATGGTATAAGAGTTCAGAGTTAGCTATAGAAGAACATAGAGTTTTTGTTAGAACAGAGACCGGCAATGAACCAATGGAGGTTCAAACTTTAACAAAAGACACTACTTTAAAATTCTTTAAAAAAGACGGAAGTCACGTAGAATTAAAAGTAACTCCTTCACCAAGAGTCTACAATAACAAAGACAGAAAAGCTAGAGATCAGAAAAGCAGAATAGGGTTAATCGAAAAATCCAGAGAATTGATAGGCGGTTTTATAGCCCAAAAGACCGCAGAGGCTGGAAACCCTCAAAACATATTGTTAGCATTATCTGAGGCAAAGTTAATTTTTGATAATCTAAACAAGGAAGTTAATCAATTTAAATTTGATAGGCTTAACAAACCATTGGTAAACGCTTTAGGAACGTATTTAATAGATTACCCACAGACTTATATAACACAAGAAATGATTGATTACACTATTAGTTTAATCGATGTAACATACTATATTAAAGAATGATATACACGCTAGAAAATATACGTGAATTATCAATGAGAGACAACCCTGTTAAGGTGTCTTATATTATTGATAGTAGAAGACGCTCTAAGTGGAAAAAATTTATAATGGAAAATGAAATGATAGTTGAGTTATCTAACGGTGATGTTATAACTATTGAAAAGGGTTTCGAGTGGGATTTATCATCTGTGCCCCGTGTGTTTTCCTGGATTCTTTTACCATATGGTAATTTTTTAATAGCTGCTTTGATACACGACTATATCTATGTTAATTTAAAGGATATTTATACTAGGGATTTTGCAGATAAGGAAATGTATAAGTGGAGTTTTGCCATGCAGGGCACAAAAAAAATATCGTGGTATAATATAGATAATGCAATAAGATATTATGCTGTCAAATGGTTTGGCGGTAGTGTATGGAATAGATAATAATTAAACCCCCAAGGTAAATTATGCAATTTAACGATCAGAACGCAAACGAACAAATTAAACTAATGAGTGGAGCATTGCACGATTCGCCAATAGGATATGTGGCTATAAATAGAGATTTAAACATCTGTATGGCTAACAAAAAACTATCGGAAGAATCCGGATATAGCTCAACAGAACTATATGGGGAACATATTAATTTACTGTTAGATTCATTGAAACATGAAACCCATATAAAACACTTAGAATTTTGGTTTAAACACCCTATCGCTTTAGATTTAAATGGAAGAGGGCAACTTTTTTTAAGAACGTATAAAGGAGTGATGAAGCCAGTTAAAATACAGGTTTATCCAAAAGAGCTATTTGACCCTAAGACTGGAATGTTTCAAGTAGGAGAAATAGTTAAACCTACTCTGTTTGGTATTGCATCAATAATTTTTCAATAATGACAGAAATGGAAATGTATCTAATGAAAGAGGTAAACGAATTTAAAGTAAAAATGGCAAGCATTGAAACTATGCTGATTGAGAATCAGAAACGTAATTCAGAAGACAAAGAATTAATGTTAAAGATGTTTGGTAACCAAGCTGACAGGGACAGGGATATAAACATTGCTTTACTAGACTTAAAACAAGATGTAGGTCAATTCATTGGTAGAACTGACGACAAGGGAACTACTGTAAATGTCGAAAGCAACACTAATGTTGATGGTGATTTTACTGGTGATATAACTGGTGGTAATAAAAGTACTAGAAAATGAAAATCAAGGTAGGAAAGAATTTTAAAGGAAATGTTACTGGGCGCAATTTAACAGAAGGCTCTGAAGTTGAGATTGAAAAAGATCAAGAAGCTAAAGTTATTGATTTAGAGGTTGGAGAAAGTTTCGACGGTGACATTACTGGTATTGATAAAACAACGAATTCAAAAAAACGATCATTTGTTGTTGCTGTTATTGTAGCAATAGGAACTATTTTATTAGGATTAGCTGCTTATTATTTTAAAGGATGAAAAATTTATTGTTTTTCTTATTATTTCCGTTATGCTTATTTGGGCAGAAGGTTGAGAATTATAAATATTACACTGTTGGGTATGACTCGATAGGTACACACTACTGTAGTTATCGACTAACTAAAGAAATGGTAAACAACCAAACTTCAATGACTAGAAGAGGTTTTTTAAAGTTTAATGGATTTACAACAAACGATTATACGAATAGTGGTTATGACAGGGGGCATTTGTTAGCAGCAAATTTCATGAGCTTTGACGAAGAAGGTTATGGAGAAACTTTTTACATGGGAAATATCGCGCCAATGAAGCCTAGTATTAATCGCCAGGTATGGAAGTATTTTGAGAACTACGAAGAAAAAGTAGCTTTAAAATATGGATGTATTCAAACAGTGATAAAGGTTTTTTATGGAAATCATAAGATAGGAAAAATAACTATTCCTACTAGATTTTTAAAAATAATATCTAAGTGCGATGGAGCTAAGATCACAGTATTTGAAATAGAGAATATATAAATAAGGTATTGAAGATTAATTTTAAATTTTTTTATTATGGGAAGTATTTCCGATTATGTAGGTCAGGCAAAAGCTTGGTACAAGAGTAAAACTATAGTAGGTATTATCATATCTGCGGTTAACTGGGTATTGATGCAGTTTGGCGTAACAAATGTGGATGCTGGACAGGTAGCCGATGTTGTTTTAGAACAGGGCGGAATTTTAGCAGGTTATGCTGATTCTTTTTGGGCTGTTTTGGTTCAGGCAGCAGCAGCTATATTGACTGTTGTTGGTGTTCGTACTGCTAAAAAGTCAATTGGTGGCGGTGGCGTTGATGATGGGGGGAATTAATGATTTCTATAGAAAATAGCATATTAAGATTAGCACGTAATATCCCTGTTTTTCATGTGGTATTATGTGCTGTTTCTGCTATTTATCCATTTACTTGGTTTGATGCAAGTAATACGGTTGGGCATAGTATGTTAGTTTGTTTTTTCTACATAATCGTATGTATTTATTGTAAAAAATTCAAACCTTATCGTTATCCATTAATATTCTCTATAGGAATGTTTTTGATGTCATTCGTTGATCATCATAATGACTTATTTAATTACAACGGAACAAATACAATTATATATGATTTAGGTACACTAGTTACGTGTGTTATTATATCTATATTATTAATAATAAAGCGTAAACAAAAAATAGAATTGAAAAAAGTATAAATTTCTACCCCGAAATAAAGATTAAACATGTTATTAATATTACAGAATGATGTTATTGGACTAGCTGAAAGAGCGTTAAAAATAAATGATCTCACAACAAACGGTATTTTAGTTGCTATAATCATATTTTTAATATACGCTATAAAGCAATACAAGAAGGACGTTGCGTTAAAAGATGAGCAAGTAAAGGAAGCTGTGGAAAATCATTTAAATGACATTAGAAAACACTCAAATGATTTAATAGAGGTTAATAAAGACACAAATAGATTAATAGAAGAGCTTAAAAAGATTTATGGGGCATCAAAAACAGGTTAAAATAACCATAGAATATACGCGAGAAGAGTATTTAGAACAAGTTGAAAAGACTAGGGAAATTAACGAATTATTATTTCAGAAAGTTAAAAACGATTACGAGAGCTTTATGAAGTCGTTAAGAGATGAAGGCGATAACCTTAGAATGATATCTTAGTTCATTTTTAATAAATCGGGGTGATATCGATCATGTGTTATAAAAAACTCGTTTTCTTGAATTTTAGTTAGTATTTTAGTTTCCATTCCAAAAATAGGCATAAGACACTCAATTTTGCTACTTTTTTCACTTAAGTTCACGTAATTACTGTTTAAAATCTTATATATCTCTTCATGGACACCAATAGTATTTGGTTCTATGCCTGTGCTTTTTATATACGCATGTCTTGCGCTTAATATTTCTTCAAAAACTTTATATATTGTGTGATTTGGGGTTTTTATTTCTTCTAACATATTTGTTTGTTTAATGTATCGTAAAATCGATAACCAGTTTCTTCTAATCTTATATCTAATGACTCAAACTCTTCTTTGGTTAAGTCTTTATTGTTTTCTATAAACCAAGCCTGTAGGCACTCGTATAAATCCATATATTAAGAAATTTCTATAAAGTGATTTATTAAATAAAGCTTAGGTGCTATTGATATGTAAGCTAAATTAAAAACAGGTTTAAATATTATCAGAATTGTTAAGATACCCATAACCCTTAAAATCATAGCTGAAATATAAGCGTCGGGATCAGTATTTTTAAAGTGTATTAAAAAATACCTTCCTAATCTTTTTTTATAATCACCTACACTGTAACCCTCTTCTGCTCCTTTAGGAATGTTTTTTAAACTAAAAAGCTTGTGAATGTTAAAAAACACAATAGCTATAGTTAGAAGCAAAAATATTGATAGAATATTCTTTGAAATATGCCACGCATAAAATTCGTGTAGTAATTCAGGAGCTAAATCTATTGCAAACTCACCTCCTTTTTTAGCCAATTCTATAGCTTCTTTTAAATGTTCTAGTAATACTTTTTCTAACTCGTTCATAGTATTTAGCTTGTATTTAATTATTATCCTTGTTATATTCCCTGTCCATAAATTCAAAAACAGTGAATCCATTTTCTTTATATTTTTTAGCTCCTTTAGAAGTAATCCAATCACGCCATAGCTTTTCTATGTAACCGCCTGTAACTTTCTTTTTTGTTCCATCTAGTTTTTCAACCCAATGAGTATATTTCTGATCCTTAACAGGGTAATTACCTTTATAAACGGTTTCACTATCCGCAAATCTTTTTATATCCTTCATATTGTTTATTTAAAAAACCCTAAATATAAAACAGGATCAACCTCTATTGTCCCATTACATAATTTAATGTTATTATTTATTACTGTGTCTATTAATTTACCACCTTTTTTAATTTCCCTAGGATTGTTTATTAAATGCCTTGAGGCTAATCCCAAAGGTTGTACCCACTCAATAAGAGTTATATTGTTTTTATCTTTATACTTTACCTTTATTCTATAATAATGCCATAAGCCTAATTTCCTATTAATCCACATTCTTATGTTTCTCATGTTATAAGTATATTTATATTATAATTAAGTTATATGCAAATTCAAAGGTTAGTCTAAATTAAACACACTTCCCCTTATAGAAAAAATGTGTCTAAGTTACATGCAGTATCCAATAGGAAGCCGTCACTTACAACCAACTACAACCATATAACAATGTTGGTATTTCGAAAGTCCTTAGTACATATATGATTTGTACCCCTTTATCCGCGTCTTTCTTGCACTACGTTGAATCAATCTTTGTAATTCGGAATTAGGATTTTTAGACAAAGTATCTAACCAAAACAAAAAATCCTAGCAGAATCTACAGTTCTTACTAGGATTTTGGTTCTCTCCAAACAAATGAAGATTATAATTTCTTTAGTATTGACCTGTAGAATCAACTATACAAAAGTAATAAAAAAAAGTTAATATCTCCTATTTTTTTTGTATTTTTGTTACATAAAATGTTAGTTTATGAAAAAAGTAGTATTTGTATTATTGTTATTTACTTCGATTCTAACTTACTCACAGGGTGTTAAATATATTTTATTCGATCATAATCATAAACTAATATCTACAATAAATAAAAGCGACTTAAACAAACTTAAGAAGGGAGTTTACTACCTACAGAAAATAACAGGCGATAATATAAAAGAGTGCAAAATAATAGTCACTCAAGATAATTGGTTTAAAACTAAATTAATATGAGTTTCTGGTCATTTGAATACTGGAAATCTTGGTTTTTTCCTGAACCAGTAAATAATATTGATCAGACTTATTATAATATTCCTAAAATAAAAACAATGAAAATAAGGGTGGACAGAATAAATAGTGGTCAGAACCATACTAATTCAAGGGTTTACATAAATAATGAATTTGTGTGTTTTGGTTTAGAGGATGAGTTTAGGGAAATTAAAAAATTTGGGGAAACCAGAATACCAAAAGGAATATATGATGTAACATTTAGAACTGTAGGAGGGAAACACCAATATTATTTTAATAAATACGGTGGTGATTTCCATAAAGGCATGCTTTGGGTTAGAGATGTACCAGGATTTCAATATATCTTAATACATGTTGGAAATACTGATATCGACACTCACGGTTGCTTACTATTAGGTTCTACATCTGATGAAAGAAAAAACTTTATAGGTGGTTCTGTAAAGGCTTATAAGTTGTTTTACCCTATTGTAAGAGATGCTTTATTGAATGGTGAAAAAGTAACTATAGAATATAATAATATTTTATGAAGCTAATCTGTATTAGAGAAGAATTTATAGGTATAGAAACGGATTTACAAGGCAATCATGTAGGTGCTTGTGTTGTTCCGCATCCTATTGTTTCAGAACATGTTGAGTTAGCGTATGTAAATGCTTTGAATAAAAACGAGATTAGACTAAAGGGCTTGTATTGGGGAGATGATCATTATGATTATTGGTATGATGCCAGAAACTTCGCTAACCTGAGCTTGTTCGAAGAAATGGAAATGATTAAAGAAGTAAAACAAACACAATTAATATGAGTAAATTATCTAAGTTTTTAAAAAACATATTTAAAAAGGAGAAAACAAACAAATGCGGTATTGACGAATTTAAATATGCTAAATTTGTTTTTGAAGATAAAAAAACCGGATGGTTTTATGATAGTGACGGAAAATATATAGGTTACGACGTTGATTCTGTAACTGAACACTTAAAAAATTAACATGACAGAATCAACTAAACAAATTATTAAATTAATAGAAGCCTTAGAGGAAGATGCTTTTAACGAGTATTTAAATCAAGAGTTAGAATGTAATGAAATAAAAAACTCCCCAACACTGAATGAAGGAGAGTTTTAACCAAAGTAACCCATCGATAAAGAAATTTATACCCCGCATTTGGCTGCGGTTAGTGCAAAGATAACAAAATAAATGACAATAATCCACAAATAAATGACAAATGACATTTGAAGATTATAAGATAAAGTTTGAAAAGGGGTTTGAGTATTGGAAAGTAAAAGGGGTTTTTTCGAATATAAAGTTTATAAAATGGGTTGATGAGCAAGACATACAAATGTTGGACTTTACTTACAAGGTTTTGTTTGAGCTTGAATGGTTTGATAATTATGAATATATAAGAGCTATACTTAATATCAAAAAAATAAACAGAATAAACGAAAATTTTAATCATTTAAATATAGACATAAATTATCAATTGAATTAAAACATTAAATTTGTGGTCTAAATCAAAAAAAATGATCGACAAGATTAAGGAGTATATAACAGAAGTTGAAGAGTTCAAGGCCAAGACTAAAGAAGAAGTCGAAACCTTCAGGATAAAATTCTCAGGTAAAAAAGGATTGATTAATGATTTTTTTACTGAATTTAAAAATATTGCATCAGAGCAAAAAAAAGAGTTTGGACAAGCAATAAACCTACTTAAAGACAAAGCAGAACAAAAAGTAAAGTATTTAAACAAAGAACTGGATAATAAGGATCAAAATACAGAAATCTGTAATGACCTAACAAGGTCATCAGAACCAATTAGTTTGGGTTCTCTTCATCCAATATCTTTAGTTAAAAATCAAATTATTGATATTTTTTCTCGAATAGGATTCAATGTAAGTGAGGGACCAGAGATAGAAGATGACTGGCATAACTTTACAGCGTTAAATTTACCTGAATATCACCCGGCACGGGATATGCAAGATACATTTTTCATACAAACAGACCCGGATATTTTATTGCGGACACATACATCATCGGTACAGGTTCGATATATGGAAAATAATCAACCACCTATCCGTACAATTTCTCCTGGACGAGTATACCGTAACGAAGCAATTTCTTCTCGATCTCATTGTTTCTTTCATCAGGTAGAGGGGTTGTATATCGATAAAGATGTTTCATTTGCTGATCTAAAGCAAACATTACAATATTTCACTACATAGATGTTTGGTAAATCTAAGATTAGACTTAGACCTTCCTATTTTCCTTTTACCGAACCAAGTGCAGAGGTAGATGTATATTGGGGACTAGAAACTGATGCAGACTATAAAATGACTAAGGGTACAGGATGGTTGGAGATTATGGGTTGTGGAATGGTAGACCCTAATGTACTAAAGAATTGCAATATAGACCCAGAAGAGTATAGCGGTTTTGCGTTTGGAATGGGGATTGATCGTATCGCATTATTATTGTACGGGATAACAGATATAAGAATGTTAAGTGAGAATGACGTTAGGTTTTTAGAACAATTTAAACCTGTGTTATGATAAAAAAAAGGGAATGAAGAGTTTTAATTGGAGTAGGATTTTATTAGTTGTTTGTATAATTTTAGCTATTTTATTGTTTTTCGCAAATAGTAAAGCGAATAAAAGAACACAAGATCGCGATAATGAGCGCATATTAAGAATAGACAACACTAAGCATTATAAAACTAAGTTAGGTCAAGAGGTGGCTACAAGAAGAAATCTCCAGGTGTTTAATTCAGACATTAAAAAACAACTCTATTTAAAAGACTCCTTATTTCAGGAATTGACTAAAAAATTTAAAAAGGTTAAATATGCTGTCAGAATAGTCACAGACACTATAAGAATACCAGTAGAATCTACGTTTGAAGAACCGGTTGATTTTGCTTTTGAAAGGTATTTCAGCGAAGAGTACAAGCACTACAAGGCCAACGGAGTAGTAAATCAATTAGGATTAACACTTAATGTAGATTTAAAACCTGTTACAGTTAGATTAGTTTCTGGTAAAAAACGAAATTGGTTCAAAACCACTTATACAACAGATGTTAGTTTTGATAATGACCTTATTAAGGTTGAGGAAATAATTGGTCAAACAGTAACAGAAAGAGTTAAGCGTTTTTCTATAGGAGTATTTGCAGGTATAGATTATACAGGAAAACCTACTCTTGGAGCAGGTGTTTCCTATGGGGTAATTCGATTTTGATTATGTTTTTTATTATTTCTATATTTACATCATTTTTATTTATAGAATAACTAGTGTTACTAATTAAAAATTCTATTTGATCAATTATACTCTTCATTTTTTAATTTTTAACATTAATTAAAATCTAATTACATCGATTAAACGCTTCATCATATTCTGCTTCTGTCCTAAACTCATAGTCACCATCACAAACATACACGGATACAGTTACTCCTGAATTTAATGGGTCTATATCTTGACATCCGCAATCCATATCGTCAGTGCTACAAGAGAAAATTGATAATAATGCGATAGTATAAAGTAAATTTTTCATAATTGTTGGGTTTTTTGTTTTTAAAGTGTTGTTTCGGTTATTGTATAGTGCTTAGATTGTGTAGGCGATAACCACGCAATAAGCTCAAATCTCTTATTCGTTGACAATCTTACAATCATCCATTTCTCAAATTTAACAAAAGTAACCCCATTAACCTCTTTAAACTCAGGCTTCTTTTCTAATTTATAGTCAATAGTTGAAATAAGCATATAATCTTCGTTGCTTTTCCCTTGCTTAATTTCAACAAAGTGACCATCAAATTTAGGGAGTATTTTTTCTGATTTTTTTTGAGCACTTAGATTAATTGACAACAACAAGATTGTAAGTAGTAATAATATTTTCATGATTTTGGGATTTAATTATGATTGTTTGTTTTGTTCCATACAAATATAACACTTTTATTGTTGTAAACAACATTATTATTGTAAAAAAAATAATTTTTGTTTTTTAAACAATATTATTCGTATATTTGAAAAATGAAAAGACATCATACAAACATTGATTATTATATGGGTGAGAATGGAATAAAAAAAGATTCTCATTTAGCTGAATTATTAGGGGTAAAGCAGCAAAACCTTGCTTATAGGTTAAGTGGAGAAATATCTGTAAGCACATTAGAACTGTGCTCATTGTATTTTAATGTTCCTGTATTTAAATTAATAAGGAGTGATTATATCATGGTTAAAACAAAAGGCAAATGAGTTTAAGTAAGGATATAGATAAAGAAATACAAGAAAACAAAAGACTTACTAAGCTTAAGTATAAAGACAAAACTATATATGATAGAAAATATCAAGAAGAGTTTTAGTTTGACGGATCAAGAGACTGGTATGTTTTATTTTATCAACAAGATAGATTTTATGTAGTTGAATAATCATCCCTTGTAATTAAATTTAAAGGCTTCTTCATCAATAACAGGCTTTTCTAATTGATTATAATGAATGTATGCTTCTATAGCATTAGATTTATGCTGTGTTATTAACGATAATTCGTCTATAGCTTGTGTTTTAGATAGTTTTTTAACCTCTCTTAAGTAAGCATAGTATCTTGAAATAGTATAGTGCCTATGTGAGTATAAATTATACTCAATACCAAACCCTAGGCTTTTCTTTATCTTAGAATATCTCTTAGTAAAATAAGCTCTTTTATTGTCTTCAACGATAGTCCAGTTTCCTATACCTTTTCTTGTAAAGAGAAAGTGTTCTGGGTTTCCTTTTGCATATTCTTTAATTTCTTCTAACAAAAACCTTGGGATGTATCTATTTTTCTTTTGCTTAATATTATCAATTTCTTCCATCGTTAAGATTAGTCCTTTTTTAAAATCGATGTGTTTTAATTGTATTCTCACAAGCTCTATAGGCCTATAGAACATTAGTGAAATCATTTTAACAAATAAGTATAGGTCGTATTCATTTCTTTCTAAATAAGACTCTATTTTAATTGCTTCTTCTGTGGTGTATGGGGTGCTTTTCTTTTTCTCTCTCTTAATGGTGCTTATACTCTCTATAAAATTAGTTTCAATAATTCCTTGATCTGCCATTTCTTTGAAAATTGAATTCAATTGAGATCGATAGTCATTTCTAGATTTGACACTAACTTTGATTAACATTTCATTCAGGAATGAAATGACAATGTTTTTGGTGGTTAGATTTACATCACTAACATTATATTTTTTTTTACTCATCCAGGTTATAAGGTTATTCCCGGAACTCACTAATTGCTTATAATATTTTTCACTTACATATTGTTTTTTTATATCCAATGCTTTTTTAAAAGACTCTTCTAATGAATCTGTATATTTTTGATTATTGTACACTAAAGCGTATGGGTCTACTCCGGATTTTAGCGCAAACTCTAATTCATCTTTATAGTGCTGCAGTACTTTTAGCCTTTCTTTAATTGTTTTAAATCCATTTCCCCTTTTTATTCTAGATTGTTTTTTCATTTTCCCATCTCTAGGATCACGAAAAGACCAATCGATAAACCAATCTTTTTTAAGCTTAACCTCTTGTTCTTCTAAACTTAACTCATGAAGGTCTTCGACCTTACCGCCACCACAGTATATATTTACATTGTATTTCTTCAAAAAGGTTACTTTTTTGTTTACTTGAAGTATTCTGTCGATTATGTTTTCCAATGCAAAGTATTTGTTTTACTATGGATAAACTAGTTTTATTTTAAAAAAAACCTCCGGTAATCAGCCGGGAGATTTAATTTTGAATTTTATAACTGTCTATCTATTAGTGTATTGATTTCGGCGAAAATGTCTTATTTACAATAAAAGTTTACTTTTTTGTTTACTTAATATTGTTAATTATTTATTAAAAAGGGAATAAATTTGTTAATATTATGTCAATAACATAGATTTAAGCTATTAAAAAACGTTAAACATTAGTTATGAGTAAACCCAAATCAACAAAGGGTTTCGTTACTTTATACGATTATTATCAGAAAAAGATTAGACGAAACGCTTTACAGATTGAAAATTCGCGTAAACTAATTGAAAATCATGAAAGGAGTCTGTCTATACCCGAGATAGAGGCGATTTCGCACAACCCCCATCTTCTTCAAGGTATTCAATAATACCCCTATTCTTTCTTTCCCGTTCGTAACTCTCAAACTCTGGATAGTTACGAAGGGGTGAAAGGTTATCAAAAAAAGCCCTTAAAAATTGTTCGTGAGTTACATAGAACTTACCTACTAATATATGACCGTTTTTATGAGGCGAGTTTTCATCTACATTTAGGCAGTTTTCTCTAATGTATTTTTCATACTTTTCTAAAGTAGTATAGTGTGGTGTGCTCTTTTCATTGTAGAAATCATTTACTGACTTATAGTTTTGACCTGTTTCTCTAGCTAAGTCACTTACCTTGATATTGTGCTTTTTTAATTGAGATAAAATGTTCTGTCCTTGTATTATTCGCTTTTTATCCATTTCTTTTCATTTTAATTATGCGCTCCATTTGTCTATTTTGCTCAGACTTTTCTCCCGCTTGAAATATTGTCTTGATATACATTGCAAATAATAGGTTTTTTTCAGCTTCTTCTATGTTGTTTATGATTAGCTCAATTGCTTCTCCTATACTAAACTTTACCCCATCCTTTTCAGTTTTTGGGATATTTGCCCAAGGAAAAGAGTTTTCTGCGACTAGAATTTGCACCAATTTTTCAATTGGTGGGGGTATTTTTCTTTCCCCATATTCATATTTTTGATACCCGCTAGGGGTTATGGATAGCTTTTCTGCCATTTCTGACTGACTATACCGAAGTTCCTTTCTTATTTTTTTTAATTCTAAGTTATTCATTTTAAAGGCTTTAAGTGATTGTGTGATTTTTTTAACACATTATGTGTGTTAAATATTTGGTAAATACCCCCATTGGGTGTATATTTGTACTATCAACAACTACTAACCACTACAAATATAAAAGAAATTATGGAAGCTCAAATCTTAAATTATCTTAAAAGTGAAAAAAGCATAATAGATGTGTGCTTAGATAGTGAGACAATATCAGCTTCTGTTGACACAGATAATATATGTTTCAATATGGACACAGTGTCTGTATATAGTGATGATTGGGGGATTGAAGTTTTTATTAACGGAAAAAAACAAACATCAATTAATTTAACAATTATTGAAGATTGGTTGTTTAAATACTATGAGACTGAAAAAAACAATCAAAGCGAACCTTTCACATATAGCGATCACATGCATTTTCAAAACCTAATATACAGATAATATGAGCTATGAAAAAAAGACTCTGTTGAATAAAAGTACTGAAATTTTGGTTTCTGAATTACTTGAGCGTAAGTACATAGATACTAAAAATTCGAATCAATATTGGAGATATGAAGAAGAAGAAAATATAATAAAAGCCTGTGAAGATTTAGGGTTAATTGAACTAAAAGAAAAACTAAAAAACTATTAAACAAACAAAAAAATGATGCAAAATATAATAGACACATACCCAAAGGTTAGGGATAAAACAAAATTCATAAAGGCTGCTGCTCTACAAATGGGTGTTTCATTTCACACAATAAGAAATAATTGGCTAGGTAGTGTCGGTATTATTCCAGAGAAAAAACAAGAGGATTTTTTGAAAATAATGCAAAAATGGATACTTAAAGAAAACTTAGAAAAAACAATTTAACCCGATGAAAAATGAGTCTAACAACAACACTATACATGATAGCGACAACATTGATTACGATGGTTATTATAGGAGGAATAAAATTGATAAGAAATCAATATCGAATAAGACAGATAAGGCAAAGGAAGGAGATATAAGTGATCGCGATTTTTGGATACTCTCTTGTGTATTAGTTTTAGCTGCAATAGGATTAACAATACTTTTTTTTAGATACAATTAATAAATGGCGATATCATTTGAAATAGTTTACCCATTGATTAAGGAGTTGTCTATTGAAGATAAAGCGAGATTAATGAAGAATCTCGAAAAAGATATAAAGCCAAGAAAAAAGAAGAAAAGAGAAATTGATCCTGTCATATTAAAAATATTAAATCAACAACAAATTTTAAACTCAATAAAATGAAAACCATATATCTACTAAACAATAATTATGAGTGGGAATTATTTAATTATAACGAAGACGTAAATGTTGAATTAAAAAAAGAACTAACTAATAGCAATATAGCAATTGGATACGGCGCAATGATTGGAGACCGTGCAAAGATTGGATACGACGCAAAGATTGGAAACGACGCAAAGATTGGATACGGCGCAATGATTGGAGACCGTGCAACGATTGAAAACGGCACAACGATTGAAAACGACGCAAAGATTGGAGACGGCGCAAAGATTGGATACGGCGCAAAGATTGGATACGGCGCAATGATTGGAAACGACGCAAAGATTGGAAACGACGCAAAGATTGGATACGGCGCAATGATTGGAGACGGCGCAACGATTGGATACGGCGCAACGATTGGAAACGACGCAAAGATTATTCTTGGGTTTTATTTAAATGGATCAAGACAATCGGTTACATATTCAGGAAAAGGTTTTTTATCTATAGGGTGTCATACCTTAAAAATATCAGAGTGGTTAAGTCGATTTAAAGAGATAGGAGAGAATGAACACTACTCGGAAGAAGAAATTAAAGAGTATCACAATTACATTCTACTAGCTGAAAAATTTCATAATATGTTTTACAAAAAAGAATGAAAACACTATTACGCATCATTATAATAGTCAGTTTTTTTAAGGGGTATTCACAGAAGCAAAAGATAAAATATCACTATAAGGAAAGAAAGGAAATAGTAATTGAAGATACTATTCCTCCTTTATCGACAAAGGATTTGATCAGTCTAAACAACAGGTATATGTATTCTTTTAAGTCAAAATCATTACCAAAGAATGAAGACCATGAAAAAATTGATCCTGTTACAAGAGATACTTTTAAATTCAAAACTGTTTTTGTGAAATCTAAGAGATATTTTAATCATGCTTTAATTAACAGGTTAAAGGATCAGGACAAAAAAAGGGATTTGATACGAAATATAATAATGTATGAGAACAGCAAAAAACAAGCTCTATTTATTTATAGAGAAAGCCAAGAAATAATAACCCAAACAAACAACTAATAAATGCAAAACAAATTAACAACAAAAGATCTCTTTGGTCAGAAATCAATTCAAGGAAGATTTGAAGCAATTCTAGGAAAGAAGGCACAGGGGTTTATCTCTTCTGTACTTCAGATAATTAATGGAAATAAACTCTTGTCAAATGCTGATCCCACAACAGTTTTAAACGCAGCAGCAACAGCAGCAAGTTTAGACTTACCAATAAACCCAAACTTAGGATTTGCATGGATAGTTCCCTACAAAGGGCAGGCGCAATTTCAAATAGGATGGAAGGGTTTTGTTCAATTGGCACTTAGAACAGGGCAGTATAAGAGAATAAATGTAACAGAAGTTTATACTAATCAATTTAAATCCTTTAATCGCCTTACAGAAGAATTAATTGCTGACTTTGATTTGGTTGGGACAGGTGATGTTTTAGGATATGCGTCATATTTTAAACTGCTAAATGGTATGGAAAAAATGACCTACTGGAGTAAAGAAGAGGTTGTAAGTCACGCTAAAAAATATTCGAAAGCTTATGGTAAATCTTTTTCCCCTTGGAGTGATAAGGATCAGTTTCACGCAATGGCCAAAAAGACAGTTCTTAAAAACATGATAAGCAAGTGGGGTATAATGAGTGTAGAAATGGAAAAGGCGCAGCTTTCTGACCAATCGGTTCAATCTAGTGAGGGAGATTATAAATATGTTGACAATACTGAAACTATAGATATTGATTCCGACAATCAAACAGAAGAAAATGAACGTATAGAATCTTTTTTAAAGAAAGCTAAATCACAAAAAGAAATTGATACTATAAAAAACTCCTTAGATGATGACCAGACTTTATACTTCGCTTCTATGATTGAGATTAGAGAAAACGAAATTATTCTAATCGAAAAATCCTAATATCATGAATTTTGACAACTATAAATTTAGATGCAGTGCCTACGGTAAAATAATGAACGGAATTCCGAAGCCATTAACAGAAAGCCAATCAAAAACTTTCAAAGCTTACGACCTGAGATATAAGGGTGAAGGTAAACCATTAACTGAAAAAATACTGATTGATTACGCTGACTTACTGTCTAAAAAAAACGCTAAAATAAAACTAAGTGACGGTGCTAAAACATATTTAGAAGATCTTGTTTGGAATGAAATCACAAAGCGATCAAAAGATGTTCAATCTAAGTTTTTAGATAAAGGAATACAGGCAGAGGAAAGATCAATTACTCTTTACTCTAATGTCACAGATAAATTATTCTTAAAAAACAAAGAACGTAAAGAGAATGATTTTTTAACAGGCGAATGTGATAACGCACAGGGTATTATAAGAGATATAAAATCCTCTTGGGAATGGTCAACCTTTCCTGTAAATGATAGAAAAA
The DNA here is from genome assembly GCA_032358295.1 of Pterothamnion heteromorphum. Lineage (NCBI taxonomy): Eukaryota > Rhodophyta > Florideophyceae > Ceramiales > Ceramiaceae > Pterothamnion > Pterothamnion heteromorphum. The sequence goes on along the minus strand of JAULBV010215038.1, from coordinate 38,261 downwards.
TTCAGAATTCTATTTACGAATGGCAAGGTCAAGGTTACATGTGGTTGTGGGGTTTGAAAAAGTTTGAATTAATATACTGCTTAGTAGATACTCCAGAAAGACTAATTAATGATGATATCCGTCGTATGGATTGGAAGTACAACGTAATGACTGCAGAAGGTGACGTAAGAGAAGAACACATTGATATGATTGTTGAGTTGATTACTGGGCACTTATACAGCTTTAAAGCTCTTGAGGAATTTTGTCACAATAGTCAATCTATAAAAATTGAATGGTTCATCGGAAAGTTTAGAGAGATTCCAGAAGAAATGAGAATCAAGGTTTTCAAAATGGACTACGACCTTAAAAGGATTCAGCAAGCAAAAGAAATGATAATACTAGCAAGGGAATATATGAACGATATGCTAATAGAATTATCAGAAAACATTGAAGTGTTTAAAGAGTACATAACCAGACTAGAAAAGGTCGCTTAATTATTATAAAATGGATAGTGACCTAATATTATATAGAAATTTGTTTAACAAGGATTCAGGGATTCAGGGATACAGATAACATTTAATGAATTCATCAACAGTCCAAGTGATTTAGCATTCTTAAATGAAATAGAAAAGCAAGTAAATAACAATAGTAAGTATTTATAACAAACACTATCCACTGACTATAAAAAACGTATTGCTGCTAAGATAAGTTAAAACAAGTTGGTGGATATAAAATCAAAACAAATGATACAAACAGCAAGTATATCAGAAATGGAAGATAATATTAAGTCTTTAAAAAAAGTAAAAGAAACTTCCAAAAGACCTGATATTATCCAGAAACAGATTCAATATTGGACTGAGAAAATACTAACTAGAGCACCTTCAATTAAGTAATATGAAAAAAATATACAGAGATAAAAACGGCACAAAGATTAAAGAACCTGGAAATTTAAGATTTACCGTGTTAAAAGAAGATAATACTGAACCAACAATTTTTGAAGCTTCTGTTAAAATAAAAAACGGAATGTTAGGGTGGTTTTGTAAGAATTCAAAGAAGATGCTAACATTCAGAAAATACTATCCGGACGGTAATGTTTTTGATGCAGAAATAATATAACAAACGCCCACAGATACAATAGTTTAACAACTAGAGATCGGGAAATCAATATCTGTGGGTTTAAAAAGTAAAAAGGGAATGAATACATATTGTTGTTCAGATGGAACTAGATTAAAAAAGTCAGTTATTGACTCTTTAGTTAAAAAAGCTAAGAAGGAAAAATTAAGACAACAATTTGATAAACATCGATATAATTTTTGTGAAAGCTGTGGTGTTTCAAATGGAACTTATCTTGATTGTTCACATATAATTTCGGTGAAAGAGTGTCAAGAATCAGGAAAAACAGAGCTAGCATTTGATATAAACAATATAAAAATACTATGCAGAGAAGATCACCAGAAACTTGATAAACTTAATGTTCAATGGAAAGAATAAACATTAAACCATTGTCTGTAAATGAAGCTTGGAAGGGAAGAAGATTCAGGACGGATGAATATAAGAAATATCAAATAAATATATCTTACTTACTCCCAAAAATAATTATTCCCGAAGGTAATTTAATTCTTAAAGTTAGGGTTGGTTTTAGTAATAAAGGGTCTGATATAGACAATATTTTAAAACCATTTGTGGATTGTTTACAAAAAAAATACGGGTTTAATGATAATCGTATTTATAGGTTAGAAGTAGATAAAGAGATTGTTAAGATCGGAAATGAGTTTGTTGAATTTAAAATAGAAAAATTATGAACATAGAAGAACAGCACCCTTTAGATAAAATGTCTATTATGATTAGAAAACATCAAGACGAAAGTGATAGAATAAAAGATATACAAGTTGTTTCACCAAAAACAGTAAGACCTTCCAGTATAGACGCTCACGATTATATAAAGCCTAGAAAAGAATGTCAATATAAGGCTATACTAAAAGCTATGAGACGCATAGATGTTGATTGCATTGTTAAGGATATAGAAGATGTTTGTAGCCTCACTTATCACCAAATACACAGAAGAATGTCTGAGATGGAATCCAAAGGACTTGTCAAGGTTGTTGGTAGAATGTCTAATGTAAGGTTTAGACCTAACCTTTGGGCGATTGTTGAACGAAAATAAATACATGGAATATAAAGATTTTTTGTTAGGGGCTGTAACACTTTCATTAATCGTGGGGCTTTTTATTTATGATTACTTAGTTAAGAGATCAGAATCATTCAATAACAGTGTTCCAGTAGATGAATACTGTAGAGTAATTGAAGAAAACAAAAAAAAGAAAGAACGCAATAAGCATCTGAAGAGAGTCTCTGAGATGATAAAAAAGAATCAACGAAAAGTAAATTTTAGAAAATGAAGAGCCCAAAAGATTATTTGCAAGAAAGGATAAACGAAATAAGAAGCGAAAGGGACAGGATTATGTTTATAGCAAGCGAAAGGGACATAGATAGAATAGATAATATAATACTTGAATATTCACAAGCCCTTTCTGTTTTAAACAACCCTACCACAAGAAAATTCAGTGCCTGCCAGTGTTCAAAAATAAGAGAGTTATTTAAGTCAGGAAAGAAACAAGTAGCATTGTCTATTATGTATAAGTGTGACGTTGGAACAATATCTAAAATAGTAAACAGAAAAAGTATATATAATTATTAATTCAGGTCTCAAAAGTAAAAAAATAACATTAAAAAGTAAAATAGTAACAAATAAATTATATTTATTGTAGTATTTTTATTACTTTTGATAAAGCAAGTAGTGGAATCCTTGTCTAACTATAAGACATTATTATAGGCGATTAGAACAAAGAGAGATTCCACAAATAGCTCAGTTTTAATCGCCTTTTTTGCGCTTAAATTTTAAAACACCTTATTATAAACAGCATTTACTTAAGTTGATTAGAGTGAGGTGTTAAAATTCCTTTTAGCTCAGTTGGTTAGAGCGCCCCGCTCATAACGGGAAGGTCAGGAGTTCGAATCTCTTAAAGGAAACTAAAAACCCTAACTGAAAGGTTAGAATCACAATAGGAGTATGTGCGCTTATTAGGTTAGGGTTAATTTAAAAAAAAGGGAAAGCTGAAAACCTTGAATAGAGTAGGTTTATTAACACTAATTAATAAGAAATGGGTAAAGAAAAATTAAACTCACTAAATGTAAAAACACTAAGTAAAAAAGGGGTTTTAAAAATTAAAGGAGGTACACCGCCAGAAGCATTATTGAATTACTGGTTTCACGCACCTTCAGGAAATTATCAATACAGCATTCATGATGCAGACGGTCAATCTCATTATTAAGAGATTAATTATTAATTAAATACAAATACAAATGACAGTAGGTTTTTTAAAATTTCAAGGATTCAGTTTAGATACTGTTCAATTATTAAATATTAAGGGTGGTTATGGATCAGAGGGCTGTCTAGGCGATCCATTCGAAGAGGAAGAAGATGAAGGTGGTGGGAAAAGTAGAAGAAGGAAGTTAATTTAAAAGTAAGTAGGTTTCCTATCGTGAAAAACATCTGTTGATTAGCGGTAGGTTTTTTAGACTAAATAAAAATACCCCAAGATAAAAGAACTTAAAATATGGCTAAAAGATTTATTGACACTGATATATTTAAGAAGGGCTTTGTGAAGTCTTTAGAAGCTCCTTACAAGCTTCTTTGGCTATATGTTATTAATGATTGCGATCATACTGGTATATGGGATGTAGAAATTGATATAGCCGAGCTAAGATTGGGAGTATCTTTTAGTTTAAATCCGATAGACGTTTTTGGAGACAAAATACAAGTAATTGACAATGGTAAAAAATGGTTTATTCCTTCTTTTATTGATTTTCAATATGGTGTTTTAAATCCTAAAAATAGAGTACATAACTCAGTTTTATCAACTTTAAAGAAAAATAAAATTAAGGGGTATATAAGCCCCTTAGAAGGGGCTAAGGATAAAGACATGGATAAAGACATGGACTTATTTATAATATTAGAGTTATTAAAAGAAAAATATAAAAAAGAAAATAAAGTTCATGAAGTTATTTGTGAAAGAGAAAATATTTCAAAAGATTTTTTATTTGAAAAGCTAGAAGAGTTTTGTAAAAACTTAATAGCTCAAGGCAAAATGTCGATGAAGTGGGTTGATTTCACTTCATATTTCAATAATTGGCTGCCTAAAAACAAAATAAGCAAATCAAGAAAACAAAGAGGAATTTTAAATAATTAAAATATGCAGGATTTTATACTTTGGGATAGCATAGAGTTTGGAAATAAAGTTTCTGGCGAATACAAAACAACTTGCCCTGTTTGTTCGGAAACTAGAAAGCCAAAAAACAGAAAAGCGAAATGCTTGTCTGTGAATATGAATTCTGGACTTGGATACTGCTTTAATTGCTTAAGATCTACTTTCAAGGACACTGAATCAATCACAGAAAACAAAGATTATGTTTTACCTTCTCAAGATTGGAAAAACTACACAGATTTATCTGATAATCTGGTTAAATGGCTTGAGGGACGTAAGATATCTCAACACACAGCGATAGAACTTGGTTGGACAATGGAAAAAAAATTCCAACATTCCTATGGCAAAGAGGTTGATAACTTGGTTTTTAATTCTTTCGAAAAAGATATTATAGTTAATAAAAAATACCGAACAGGAAAAACAAAGTGTTTTACTCAGGACTCTGGTGGTAAGCCTATTTTTTATAATATAAACGCTGCTATCTGTCAGACAGAGGTTTTGATTGTTGAGGGTCAAATTGACTTAGCGGCTTTTTATGAGGTAGGTATTAAAAACGTTATAAGCCTGCCAAATGGAGCTCAAGATAATGATGATGTCTGGATCAACAGTAAGCAATATTTAGACAAAATAGATAAGTTTTATATCGCTGTTGATAATGATGATCCTGGGAGATTAGTTTGTGAGAAAATAGCTCACAGGCTTGGAAAATGGAAGTGCGAGAAGGTTGTTTATCAAAATAAAGACGCTAACGATGATTTAATTCAAGGCAAGGATGTTTTACTTAATTCAATATCAAACAAAGAACGTTTCCCAGTTAATGGAACTTATAATTCAAATGATTTATCAGAAAGCTTAAGCAAGCTATATGACTCTGGATTACCCGAGACGATAAGGCCTAAACATAGATGTTTTAAGCCTATCAACGATGTTTTTAGTGTTATGCGTGGTCACTTGGTTACCTGTACAGGAATACCGTCTTCTGGAAAATCTAATTTTGTTGATTGGTACGTTTTAAATTTAGTTTCAGATTACGAAATGAAGCTTTCATTGTTTAGTCCTGAGCATCATCCAATGGAATTACACGAAGCTCACTTTATACAAAAAGCTTTTGGTAAAAACTTTTTCAAAGAATACCCAAACACACCGAGGGTCTCAAAAGAAGAGATTAATTTATATAACGATTGGGCAAAAGATAAGATATACTTTACATCTACCGAAAATGGTGAGTTTCCTTCTTGGGACTGGTATTTTGACAAAATGAAAGAACAGATGTTTAGTTTCGGTATTGATATGTTCGTTATAGATGCTTTTAATAAACTTTCCATGAATGGTCAAGGTAATAACCTAGAAAAGACAGGAAAGGTTCTTACAAAGCTTACAATGTTTGCTCAGATGAACAATGTGATTATATTTCTAGTAGCGCATCCAACAAAAATGAAAAAAGACTTGGAAAGCGGTGATTATATGATCCCGGGTCTCTATGATGTCTCTGGTAGTTCAGATTTTAGAAATCAAACTCATGATGGCTTGTGTGTTCATAGGTTTTATGGCGACGATGAAACTGGTTTGGACGGATATACTTCTGTTTATAATTTAAAAACAAAAATGCAGTTTCAGGGCGAAATAAATAAATGGGGGGAATTTGAGTATCATATTCCTAGTGGCAGGTATTATCCAAAAGGAGAGTATCCTTCAACTCATTCACTTATTGAAAAAGAAGTTAAACAAGTGTTAGTTAATCCTTCTAAAGAGATTTGGGATGATCATAAAATTGACGAAGTACCTTTTTAGTTATGGATTGGAAAAATTTCATAAAGCCGTGTGTTCACGATATTAAAATAGTTGAATCTGTTAATATAACTATTGAGGCAATTGAAGTTAAAGGATTGTATTTAGTTGTTTATAAAGACCCTTTTTTAAGTTTATTTAAGAAGCCTTATTTGGAAAGCAATAGGTATATACTTAAAGAGCAAAGAAGCTTTGAGTTGATGCACGCATATCGTGAAACAGCAAAGTTGGTTCTAAGAAACAACTATAGTTAATAGCTTAATTCATTTACTAGAAGCAAGAGGGATTGAAGGAGGTTACAAATCTTATTATAAAACACTTTTAAAAATATATAACCAAGTATTATGAATTTAAAACACGCAACAATATTTTCTGGAATAGGAGGGCCTGAATTAGCAGCTGAGTGGATGGGTTGGGAAAATGTATTTCATTGCGAAATAAACCCATTCGGAAGGCGTGTTTTAGAATATTATTGGCCTAAATCAAAAAGCTATGAAGACATCACAAAAACAGATTTCACTATTTGGAGAGGAAAAGTTGACATCCTCACGGGAGGGTTTCCTTGCCAACCATTTAGTAGTGCAGGAAAAAGAAAAGGAACAGAAGATGACATACATCTCTGGCCTGAAATGCTTAGAGCAATTAGAGAGATTAAACCGAAATGGGTTGTGGGCGAAAATGTTCGTGGACTGCTTAATTGGTCAAAAGGACTGGTATTCGAGCAGGTGCAGACTGACTTGGAAAATGAAGGGTACGAAGTCATTCCGGTATTACTTCCAGCTTGCTCCGTCAACGCATCACATAGAAGAGACAGAATTTTTTTTATATCAAGGCTTATATCCAACACCTGCATCTATGGATCATGCAAACATAAATCAATTAAGAAAAGATGCGTCAATAAGTCAGAAAGGGTCTCATTCGATGAGCTTAGTACATTTCAAGTCAGCCAAAATGTTGCCAACTTCAACAGCTGCGGATCATCGAGACAGAGGGGGTCCAAAAGACAAATGCATACAAAGAAGAATACAAATAGGAAAGAGTATAGAGCTTTCGATGAAAGTAGATGGCCAACTGTCTCCCCTATTCTCACTAGAAATGATGGGGTTCGATCCAGAGTGGACACTAAAGCCATTTCAGAAAAAGAATGGATAAAAGAGTCTTTAAAAGCCTCTGGAAACGCAATAGTTCCACAGGTAATTTATCAAATATATAAATCAATTCAAGATTACGAAAATTTAAAACAACTAGTAAACCAATAGTTGACAACTGAATATTAATAGGCTATTTGCTATACACTTTGCTAGCAGTAGTTAAATTTAAACAAGATGGAAGTTAGAAATTTAAAAATGGCTGGTTGGTACGCATCTTATATGCAAGATGACCAAGGAGAAGCTTTAATAGAATGCCAAGAAAAAAAGATAAAACAATTAACCGAACTTATAGAAACTATAAAAGGCGAAATTGAATTAACCAAAGAGCCAAAAGAATATAATGCCGAAATGGTTTTATCTTCGATTGAAGCATTAATAGACCAAACCAAAAAAGTAGAGCATATAAGAGGTCACTTTAAATGGGTAGGTTAATTACTGCTAACACCCGTGTATATTTTCGTTTCAATGAAATATACACTACGTTATTAATAAAGTGACACACATCTTGGAGAAGATTAATACTTGATGGATAGATATAAGAGAGCTGTTATAAAAACATCATCATATTACGGAATGAGATTATTAAGCCACCTGTAGTGGATAATGGGAAGAAAGTTCAACAAATAAGTAAACGTGATAGTGTCACTTTTTAAAAACCTAAATAAACTATGAATACAGAAACAACAAGTGATTTAGACCCGATAAAGTATTTTAGAATGCTTGAAAAAGAATACGGAGAAGATAGTGAAATAGATTCTTTTGATGTAATGACTTCTTTTTCCTGTCTCCTTGACTTTTTAGAACAACCATTATCTCTATCAATGTTTATCCCGATAGATGAAGAAGGTGTTTTTTTAGAAGAGCCTGAAGATTATGATAAGTTTTTAGAAATAAAAGATTGTGAATTAGATAACCCAAGAAAAATCGGGTGGTCTAAAGAAGAGTGTAATTTAGGGACACCAAAAGAATGCTTGGAATACCAAGAAGCAAAGAACAGGGTGTTGTTTAATACTCATGTAGTTACTGATGATTTAAAGACAGGTAGCCCTGAATTTATACTCATAAAAATAAACAAAATTATTATTAACTATCAGATATCAATTAAAGAATTTTGGCCTTATAACGAAGTTAAAGACCTAATCCGATTAGGTATACCTTTATCAAACCCAGCAAAAGAAACATTAAATAAACGGAAACTATGAGACCAATTAAAGAAGAGCTACAAGAATACGAAGACTACTTTTCAGATGGATATACTTTAAAAACAAACGAAGAGATAATTGATATCATTAAAAATTTTGGGTGTGGAGAAACTGAATTTCACACCCTAGATATAAATAGACTTGTGCTAGAAAACGAAAGGATGAAAGAGCTTGTTAATTTATTCAAAGCAAGTAAGACAAAACACGAATTACCTAATGAAAATTCTGGTGAATACAATTATGGTTATGTCAAGGCTATGAATAATGTTATAAATCGATTAAGTGATATATGAAAAACTTACAACTATCACTAAAAAAGAATTGGTTTGAAATGACTAAATCAGGAGTCAAAACAGAAGATTAAAGATGAAAAATAAAGAACTAAAAATAGAGGATATATGTATGTACTTGCCTTATGGGTTGAAATGTCAAAACATACCCATGACTTTTGAGTATTCGGAGCCTTGTTATGGTGAGATTTATTCTGTTTCTAATAAAACAGACTATAAGGCTGTTTCGATTACATGTTATGATAAATCAGAGACAGTGTATTTTGGAGATATTAGACCAATATTACGCCCATTAAGCGATATAAACAAGACTATTATTCATAATGGAAAGGAAGTATTGGTAATTAAGGAGCTTCTTAAAAACAGTTGTTTTAATGTTGATAAAATGACTTTTATAGAAATGGACAAATATACTGAATCATTTCATCCTGATTTTATCTCTTTAAGAGACTCTAAAATACTTTTAAATTATAAGATTGATGTTAACGATTTAATAGCTCAAGGCTTAGCAATATCAACAGAAGACATAAAAGAAAAAGTATATGAGTAAAATACTAGAAATAGCATTTAGTGGGTTTTGGGAGTTTATAGGAATGCTAATATTAATTAACACTGTATTATATTTTATAGTTAACGGAATAGTTCGTGTTTTTAGAGAGATAAGAAAAATGATAAATCATAAATCATAATGTTTATGAAAAAGTAAAATAACTATACCAAAATCAAAACGCAGTTTTAAACGACGTAAAAAAGTAAAGAAGAAGCCAAAGTATAACCAAATACACAAAGAAGATAATTCTTTTGAATCTGCATATATGAAAACAGATGGACAAAGTAGGGTTTGTAAATATGATAAAAATCATAATTTTTTAGGCTATGCAACTGAAGAAGAAGCTGATAATTTTTAAAGAAATAGATTATTAAAATAATAAAATTAAATACTGGTGGTAGGATTAAATATTCTAAACTTAAAAGGAAAAAACTGTGGACAGAGGAAATGGATATTATTGTATTCAAAGAAATGTCAAGACCTAACAAGAGCCTTAACCCTAAGGTTAGAAAAGTTATTAGTTTATTCAATAAAAAGCGGCTTGGGATGAAGAATCCCCAAACAATAATTAATCGATATAGCTTGATAAAAAAAGCTATTAAAGACACTTTAAAAACTTATGAATTATGAATAGTCAAAAAGTAGCATATAATAAAACAGGTGACGACGAAGCTTATACCCCTGATTATGGAGTAATTCCAATATTAAAGTATATTCCTAAAGGCGCTGTTGTTTGGTGTCCTTTTGATAAAGAGGATTCTTGGTTTGTGAAGTTAATAAGTAAGACAAATAAAGTTATTTATTCACACATAGAAACGGGACAAGATTTTTTTGAATATGAACCTAAAGAGCATTGGGATTGTATTGTAAGTAACCCGCCATTCGAAGGGAAAAGACAGTTTTTTGAAAGAGCATTAAAACTAAATAAGCCGTTTGCATTGATTATGACAAACATGGCTCTAAATGACAAATATCCTGTATGGTGTTGGAAAGAAAATAATAAACAATTTCAGATATTAAGGTTTGATAAGAGAATGAGGTTTGGTAATCCTTACAATAAAGACAATAAAAAAATAACATATAGTTGTAGTTTCTTTTGTTGTGATTTTCTTCCAGTTGATTTTATTCAAGAACAAATCTTAATTCCTAGAACTAAAAAAACTTAAACAAGTCTCTGTAGAAAATAAGTGTTTCCATTTATTACTTGCTCAAATTCGTTTTTTTCTTTAAATCTATCTGAATACCATCGATCAGATTTACAACCTGGTTCAATATTATTCAAAAACTTATAAAACTTACTGAAATTAGTCTCAATAACTATAACTCGGTTATTTAAACAACAGGAATATAACTTAGATACATTTGGATTCATATTCAAATATACAAAATAAATAGTTAAAATGGAAAATATATTAGGTTATTCCAATATAAATACGTATATTTGAATATAGTAATTAAACTATGATTAAAACCCGATCAAAATGAAAAACTTAAAAGATGGAGATTTAGTAACTCCTGTTGTATTAGACCCAAGATCAAAATCCTTAACGAAAGGAAAAACTTATGAAGCTTATAATGTACATGGTGATATTTTTTACATTAAAGATGATTTTAATAATACTAAAACACTATACTTATCGAGTACAAGAATTGTCTTTAAAAAAGTAAGCCCAGAGGTTTTTAAATTAAATGATTTCACATTAGCAGAATTAGATGTAATGAGAAAAGAGTGTTTTTGGAGGTTTAATGATATGGAGGCTAGTGTGTATCCTGATGGATCGCAAGAGTTATGGGATAACAGGCTTATGGAAGTTGAAAATGCTATTGACGAGAGGGTAGAGTCTAATTTTAAAAAATGTGGATTATGAAGTCAAATGAAATAGACTCAATATTACGAGGGTTAGTGAGGAATGTTCAATCTATTGAGGCAAAAGTTCATTCAGGATCTGTTTCCAAGAAAATAGCTAATGAAGATATTGATACTCTAATAACAAGGGCTTCCATAGAAATAGAAAATAATTATTAATTTTACTTTTACCCTATATCAAGTTAGAGTTGTTATAGGGTTTTTAATAAAAAAATAACAAAAAAACGTAAAAAAACCACATATATATTGTATATTTGCTACTATACATAGTATTTTTTTTGTTGGTTGATTTATGGAATGAAGGGCGGTTTATCTCATATTCTGCCCTTTATTAATCAAACTAACAAACAACCCAAAAAAAATCCAACAACAATGAAAAACATTTTAAAACTAGAATTACCAGACAGGTTGAATAAAGCTGTAACAAAGCTTTATAACGCCTTTAATAACGGAGAATTAGATTCAATGGATTGCTCTTATTGCGCGGTTGGAAATATTTGTGATAATGAACCGCTATGGTCAGGTGTCATAAAAACAAAAGCGAATCCTGCTCACGATCCTATTGATAAAAATCATACCTCAATCGCTGTAGGAACTTATAGTCAGTGTATCTTTCATAAAAACAATCGTTCAGGGGTTATAGAGAAAAGCGGATATTCTGTATTAGAACTAGCCAAAGTAGAGAGATTGTTTCTAGATGAAGTTATAATAAAAGAAAACAATCAAACTCAATTTAACGGGCTATGTAAGGTGATAGAATACTTATGCAGCTTAGATAATATTCCAAATATAATGGATATACAACTAGACTTTCAGGAATCTTTAAAACCTAAGTTAGCATGAAAAAACAATTTGTAATAACAAGAGAGCAAATACAGGGTATAGACAAAAGCAACTTTAACATAAGAGAAATGTTTCCAGAAGCTTTTGAGGAAGATAAGGTTGAGTTAAAGGTTGGGAAATGGTATAAGTGCAGTTATACCAGTATGTGTGCATTAGATATAAAATACTTAGCTTTCTTTGGTAGAAGTGATGATGATTATGGATTTTGTGATGGAGTTTATAAATCACAATTGTTTTTTAAATCAATTTATAAAAAATGTAAAAACACAAGATTAGCAACAGACAAAGAAGTAGAAGAAGCACTAATTAAAGAAGCTAAAAGAAGAGGGTTTAGAGAAGGGTGTAAATTTAAAAGCACCTGGATTGAGGGGGTTAATGACGTTGAAATAGATGGTAATTTTACTTTTGTTTGTTGGGACAATAAACTCTTATTTTACTCTGTATTAAGTTCTTACACCTTGTTTGAAGATGGTCAATGGGCAGAAGTAATACAAGAACCAGAGGGAGCGTTTGTAACCCTTAATAACGGAAAATCTATACGTGTTAGAAGGCCAAAGAAAACCAAAGAACAGAAAGCTATTAAAAAAATTAAGAGAGAGGTAAAAGAACTGCAACAGCTTTATTTAAGTGTTAGTGATCGTTTAAATGATCAAGGGTTTAATGATTAAAATACTAACATACCCTATACAGCTAATAATAGTAATTGTTGTTTTAATACTGGTTAATATAGAGATGAAGAGAGGACAATTGAGAAATGGAAGAAAATAAATTTAACATAAAGTATCACTTTTTTTTAACCCTATGGTTGGTTCTAGATAGGTTTAACGCAAGTAGTCTTGTTTGGGGAGTGTTCATATCTGTAATCGCGCTTAACGTTTTTATGGTATTAGTAGAGAGGTTTTCAAAAACAGAAACTTTTCAGAATAAAGTAAAGGCTAGAGAAGAAAAACTCAAAGATTTATTTAATAGAGCAGAAAAATAACCCCATTTAAGATATAGCGAAACAGGAATATGAGTGTAGACACAGTAACAATATCAAGAGAATTATATCACGAGTTCATAGCCAAAACAAATGCTTTTAACGATAATAGCAAGGTTGTGTTTTTTCAAGACGATACAATGTTTATAATATCTTACGGAACACAAAATTTAGAAAAAGAAGAGGCTTTAGATATGTTAACTAAAAAAATAAAAAATCTTAATAGCCAAGTGTTTGCTTTAAAAGAAAAAAACAGAGAGATACACACTTTGAAGAGTCATATAAGAGGTCTTAAGAAAAGATTTAAAGAGGAAATAGAAAATGATATCAGTAAAGATTATTATAAAAAGAAACCATGGTATAAGTTTTAGATAGATGAGTGAACAAAAAACAATAAATCAAGCGTTTTCCGATTTAAACAAAGCTTTGAAAAACTTTATAGATGTAGCTGTAACTAAAGAGGTTAAGTCAGCTTTATCTTGTTTAGAGAATACCTTAAACAACTATAAAAAATGAAAACTAAAACAAAGAAACATACTATTGATGAATTAATAGAGCTTAAGAACAGGGTAATTGATATTCATTCTACAAGATAGAAGAAGAATTAAAAGAATAAAGATATGGCTAAGTGGACACCAGATAAAATAGAAGAATCGTTTAAGCGTATATGTAAGCATATATCTGAAGGTAACTCTGTTAGGTCTGCATTAGAGCTACACGATACACCTGTTAAAGACACATTGTATAAGTGGATAGATCACAAACTTCTAACCGATCCAAGTGAAGAAGATATAGCTCTTTGCAATAAGAGATTCGACCAATACACGCGGGCACGAGAAGAAAGGGCTTCTGAAATGTTTGAAGAAATACTTGAAATAGCTGATGAAGGATCAAGAGACACAAAGGTTTTAGAAGACGGAAGAGAGGTTGTAGACCATGAAGTAGTTCAGCGATCTAAACTTAAGATAGATACACGTAAATGGATGCTAGGAAAGATGCAGCCTAAAAAATATGGGGATAAGCTAGATTTAACCAGTGGAGGCGATAAGATACAATCATCACCAAGCAAAGTAGAAATAGAAATTGTCAGAAACAAAGATAAAAATACAAGCGACTGAGGTATTTGAAAAGAACTGGGACGCTATCCACCAGGTTAACGAATTAGGGAAAAGGTTATACAAACTTCTAATAAACGAAGGGTCAAGTAGGTCGAGTAAAACGTGGTCTTTCTTTCAGATCATCTTTCTTTATTGTTTCTATTACCAAAGAAAGCGTATAATAGTCTTAAGGGATACCGCAACCGATTGCCGTGAGAACGTAGAGCAAGAATTTCTAGACTGGATGCACGACCCTATGAGTAGGATTAAAGAGTTCGAAAACGGTGAGATAACGGGCGATCAACTAGCCGCATACTTAAAAGAAGAGAACCTTTCTCAATATTCAATTCAAAACAAAACAAACCACACACACACATTCTTATCAACAGGCAGTAGGATTATATTTACTGGCGCTGACAACGTTAATAAGATTATAGGTAAGTCTAACGATGTAATATGGATAAACGAGCCTTACAAGTTCCCTAAATCGGTTTTACTTCAATTACTACAAAGATGTAATGATTTTATGTTGTTGGACTGGAATCCAAAAGAAGAACATTACATTGATAAAGAGTTGAAGAAGAGAGACAGGGCAAAGGTTATTCACTCTACGTTTAGAGATAACCCGTTTTGTCCTGAAGAACAGAGACACGAGATATTGTCAAGATTTCCGCTAGACAATAAATACATCTCCTTAGAGGATAATACTATAGACTTAAAGTCTTTGAAGTCTGAAAAAGACTATGGAAACATCTTAGAGTTTGTAAAAAACTTAAAGGAATCCGAGTCAACTAAAGAAGATATATTACTAGCCTGGAACAATGAAAGGCAAGGAACTTCAGACGAATATCTCTGGTGCGTATACGGATTGGGAATCAAGGCAGAGAAGCCTAATAAGATATACCATAACTGGAAAGAAATTACTATTGGCGAGTTTATGGAAATTGATTCGCCAATATACTATGGTCTAGATTGGGGTGTTGTACATCCTATGGGTATAGTAGAGACGAAGTACTATGATGGCACATTCTATTTCAATGAATTATCTTACTTAAGCGAGGAAGATTTAGAGCTTGAGCTAATTAAATTATACGGCCAGAACTATCAATCAACATTAAAAGCTTCTGGACTTGGGGTTGTTACATGGCATCTTGATAGAATAGGCATCGATAAAACCAAAGTGATTGTTTGTGATAGCGCAAAACCTGATAAGATAATTGATCTTAGAAAGGCAGGATATAACGCGATCCCTGCTTTTAAGCCACCTGGGAGTGTGTATAGCGGTATTTCTATGATGAAAAGAGCTAATGTGTGTTATACAGATACATCTAATAACTTTGATAACGAGTACAATAGCTATGAGTGGAACACAGATCGTTATGGGTTAGTAACTGAAGATCCAATAAAAGCAAATGACGACCTACTTGATCCTAGCAGATATGTAGCAGTATATGTTAAAACCAAGCTTAGATTAGATATTTAAAATGTTAAATCTTTCTTATTCCTAACCAAACACCTGTAACACTCTCATAAGAATGCATGTAATCGTCTGATGTCTCTAATAACTCATGAACATTGCAATCTATAGCCATGCACAGTTCTTTTAAGAATATTTTATTAATGTTTTTAGCCTTTAGTTTACTATTTAATGCCTGAGGCGTGATGTTTAAGCGACTTGAAAGTTCTACCTTAGTTATGTTCTTCTGTTTTAATATAGTGTTTAGTCTAATCATAATTAAAAAATGTTTATTTTGTTTGGTAAATATAAACATTTTTTGTAGATTTACCCCTATGGATTGTAAAACACTTTCTTTAACAAGAAAAATAGAATCACAAATAGTGTTTTCAGATTTATAAAAAACTAGATACGAAAGCAAAAATTATATTGTACAAAGAATAAATATTAAGATAACAAAATAAAACCCAAACACCATGAGAAATTTACTACTACTTACAATCGGATTATTAATGTTAAGCTGTTCAACTGATGATAACGATGATATTACTGAGAACTGTGAGTGTCAAAATTTAAAAACAGTACAAGGAGTTGATTACTATTATCAGGTATGTGGTGATTTTATAAACGCCAATCTTAATCCAGACGCTTTTACTTCTGCGGAGCAAAGAGCTATGGTAGAGGCTTGTGCTAGTTTTAATCCTTGGTTGTAGAATGAAAAGACCATTATTTAAAAAATGAATAAATATATAATATACAAGTTAATATTGGTTGTCGTTTCTGAATTAATTTTAGTATCTTCAACAATACAGCTTTATTTAAATTACAGTACTGATTCACTTATTACTTATTTAAACGTGCTTGGGTGGTTAGGTTTCTGTTACCCCTAACTAAACACACATATTGAGTAACTCACAACCAAAGGCTTACATAGTTTACAAATCAGATAACGATTGTAGACGTATATTGTGCGACGACTTGCAAGAGACAGAAGACAGATATGTTTTCTATCTTTTAGACAGGATTGTCGCTTCTTTCCCTAAAGATTATTCGATTATAGAAGACAAATAAGTAAAAAAACTATACTTTTGTTGTTATATTTACTACTTTTTTTAGTATTTTTACATATAATTTAGTATTGTATGATAACAGTTTGTAAGAGTGTTGGGTGTTCAAGACATTTTGGATATCATATTGAAGGTGATATTTTATGTCCTAACTGCAAGACTTACAACATTATACGTAAAAAAGAAGAAACTAAATTGATACACAAAGATTTATACAAAAGACCTAAAAATACGCCTGTCGACGATATGAAGACATAAGTTATTTTTCTAATTTAGGTAATGCAATATTTGGCAAACAGATGCAAGTCACGAGAAGATCGGACGGCTCGTGGTCTTACTTTCCTACCTCTGACAATTTCAATAACCACAATGAAGACTATCTAAGTCTATCTTTAGATAATTTAGTTTTATTCACAGCATTAGACATTCGTTCTACCATGGTTTCCCGTGGTAGAATTTGTGTTTTAGATGATAATGATGTTGAAATAGAAAGAGATCCAGCATTAGATTTGTTTTACAGCCCTAATTTTTCTCAATCACAACAAGATTTTTTATATAAGCACGAATGGTTAAAATGTTTAGGGACTGGTGTTTCTAGGGTGATCTCTAGAACCAAAAATTCAAAAGACATAAGCAATGTCTCAGCTATTGAACACTTAATTCCTTCAAATATTAAGTGGGAAGATGTTAATAAGGTTTATAAGATGAATCTTGCTAATAGTGATAAACAGGAGCTACAAAAAAGAAACATCTTATATAAAATAGGAGGGAAAGAGATTAAAATTCCTTTAAGTGAATTAGTTTTCTTTTATGATGTTACTAATGGTCTCGGTAATGATAGTGCTTTTGTTTCTCCAAGTAGAATAAAATCAATTCTTCCAGAACTATGTAATATATCAGAAGCTCAGAAATCAAAAAACATAAACTTACAGTTTGCAGGCAAATGGATTGTGTCAAATAAAAGCAGTGCACAGGGTATTAATGTTGGTTTAGAGCCTGGAGAAAAGGAGAGTATACAAGAGAATTTACGAAATAGTGACATTATGGCTACTAACTCAATGGTAGACACAAAGTCTTTAGCGAACAACCTTAAGCAATTAAACTTTGACGATAGCATAAGCAGTGATGCTACTAGGGTGTTTAATCATTTCGGTATAAACAGAAATGTAATAAGTTACTGGGCGAACGGTGTAACAACATACGACAACGCTTCAACAGGGATAATAGATTTTATTCAAAACACTATTCAATCAGAAGGGAACGATTTTGGTAACACCTGGACAACTTATTTCGGATATAGAGAACAGGGAAAAAGGATTGCGGTAAAGTATGACCACTTACCAATAATGCAAGAACTAGAAAATAATCGAATTTCTAGCATAAAATCAAGAGCAGATATAATTAAAACATTGGTTGATTCCGGCGCAACGTTTGAAACCGCATCCGCTCTAGTGAATTTAACAGATTTAAAGTCACAGACTCAAAACGGAAACAATGGAGAGTAAAATAGAACGATTAAAAGAATCTTTAAAAACAGAGGCAGTAAAAGCTGATAAGGGGCTTGTTATAGCTATCAAGAAAAGAATTAAGATTCTTGAAAAACAAAAGGAGGTATTAAAATGATAGTTTGTAAAGAATTAGACCAGACGTTTTTAACGAAAGAAGAAATGTTTAAGGCTTTGAAAGAGAATAAGGAAGAGATTATTTACATGAAGAAATCTCAAATCCAAAAATCTTTTGAAAAAGGAACTGGCATAAAAGTAAGATTTATTGATGCTTCTAAATTAAGCAGCCAAAACAAGGAGCTTAAGTTAGACGATGATTTCTATTACATAGCGGTAAACACTACAAATATTCTTGATAGTCATTCTGATTTACATATAAAAGGTATCTGGAACAAAACAGTTAAAGAACAGCAAGGTAAAAACTACCTAGTATTAGATCATGATTTAAGTATTTCCTCTGTTGTGGTGAGTAAGGAAGACATTGAAATGTTTCTTGCTGAAATTCCTTTTTCGATGATAGGTAAGTCTTATAACGGTAACACGCAAGCCCTTATATATAAATTCAGGAAAGAGAAGATTATTCACTTAGTTGCTAAGGATTGGCTTCAGAGCGGTAAAGATATTGAGGCCAGTGTAAGAATGCAGTATGTAAAGCTTGATTTAGCTATTGATAGTGATGATGAGGAAGACAAGGAGTATAAAAGGGTTTATGACAAATATTACAAAGAGATTGCTAATGTAGAAGATTTCGAGAACAAAATAACATATTTCTGGGTTATAACAGAAGCAAAAAACGTAAGAGAAAGCAGTCTAGTGTTAGCGGGTAGCAATGGAGCAACTGGAGCATTAGAAGAAAAAAATACTCAGTCGGTTAAAACCACTGAGCAATTACAAGAAGAAGCCGAGAAATCACTTCACGAAAACAAAGTTAAATTTTATTTAAACACTTAAAAATGACATTCAAAGAATTTTTAAAAGAAAAAGGTGTTTCGGAAGATGATTTCGCAAAAAAAACACCAGAAGAAATGGCTCAGCTACATAGCGAGCACACTTCAAAGAGATTTGATAGTATCTTATCTAAAATGGGAGAAAGCGCAAGTGCAGACGAATTAAAGGATGCCAAAAAAGCTTTAGAATCATTTAAATTAGAGAACGCAGAAGTGATTAAAGGATTTGTTAAATCTGATGATCTTAAACGAATTGAGGATTTGTTAAAAGACGCGCAGGATGAAATTTCTTCAATGAAGGAAGACCGTTCAGCTAAAGCTTCTAGTACTTTTAAAGGAGCAGTAAACGAAGCTTTAAAAGAGAATCATGATAACCTGATTGAATTCTTGAAAAGTTCTCAAAACGGGTCAGGTTCTTTTGAAATCGTTGTAAAAGCACCGGAGGTAGTTACTACAGGTAATGTGCAACCCAACCTAACAGCAGCAGATATTTTTGCAGGGCAGAGCGTTGATTCTTTTACAGCGCAACCTAGACAAGATAATTTTATTGAGCAATACCTTAATGTAGGTAGGACAAACTTAGCTTCTATCCCGTTTGTGGACGAGCTTCCAGGAGAGGGAGATGCTGCTATTGTTGCGGAAGGTTCTTTAAAACCATTAATTGATGTTGATTATCAAACAGATTATTCTCAGGCTAAAAAAGTAGCAGGTTCTATGAAAGCTACAACTGAGGCTCTTTATGATTATGGATGGCTTCAGGGAGCAATGACAGGAACATTAAGAAAAAAGCATGATATAGCTAGACAAAATTCAATTCTTTATGGTGCAGGTGGTGCTGATTTAACAGGGGTTGACACGATGGCTACAGCTTTTAATGCAGCTATCTTAGGAGGTGTTACTGTTTCAAGTCCTCAATATTATGATGCAATTGAAGCTTTAGCAGCAGGAATGTCAAATGATTCTTTCGGATTTTATACGCCAAATGTAATTTTTGTAAACACTTTAGATAATCTGAAAAAGAAGTTAACTAAAGATGCAAACAATAATTATTTAATGCCTATTTCTGATGAATTAAGTATTCAAGTTGTTGCAAATCCAAGAATCACTGTTGGTAGCTTTATTATTGGTGATATGTCAAACATAAATATCAGAAATATGTGGGATTACCGCGTTGTTTTTGGTTGGGAAAATGATGATTTCAGAAAAAACCAAATCACAATGATTGGTGAAAGTAGACTTCACGTTTACGCAACGACAAACGATAAGCGAGGTATCATAAAAGGAACATTCGCTGATGTAATTACAGCTTTAACATAGAATTATGGCAGATAAAAAAGACAAAAAAGTAATGACTTCTGCTAAAATATCTAAAAAAGCAAAGGTTGACAATTCGGATGGACTTGTAGAGGTCACTTTATTAAAGGATCATGGCGCAGATAAAAAAGGAGATAAACTTAAAAGACACTTCAATACTGCACAACTTTTAATTGATAAGAAGATAGCAAAATGATAGCAAAATGATAGCAAAAGAGGAACATTTCACTGGTAGCATTTACTTGTCTCAAGTTGGGGCAGGTAGATCAACAGCTTTAAACTCATCAAATGAGGTTATAGGTTATATCGATGAATATGAACCTGAATTGCTAGAATTTGCATTCGGAAAAAAACTTTCAGACGAGTTCTATACGCAAATAGACCCACTAACAGGAATTCTTTTAGCAGGTGCTGATCCAAAATGTGATAGGCTGTTAAATGGACACAGTTACATTAAAGACAATGCAACTTACTATTGGAGGGGTTTAGTTGAAATTAGAAGGACTCGTCAGAAATGTTTAATGGCTTATTACATTTATTACAAGTATAAAAAAGATAAAGTAACGCAAACGACAACCTTAGGGACGGTAAAGGTGGGTGCTAAAAATGCTAAAACATTAGAAGTATCATCTATACCTAAAATTACAAAGGCGTGGCGTAATCTTATTGAGTGGTACGGAGGGAATAATTACAATTCTAATGGGATTCATTACCATTATAATGGTGCTTTGGTTAGTGATTATTTTGGAGGAACTGACAACACAAAAAAAGTTAGTTTATTTCAATTTATGACAGATAATGAAGCTGATTATGATGACTGGGAGTTTACAACATTAGAAAATCAAAATCAATTTGGGATATGAAAACTATTAAGGTAGAAAAAATATTCACTGATCTTTTTGCAACAATTCCTCAGTACAATTTGGAAACAAATGATCTTCTACCTCCTATAAATAGTGATAAGCTTTTTTTTGGAATAGGAGAACAAAAATCATTGGATCAAATCTTAGAAACAAAGCAGGCAAATAAAGAAAACGCTTATCCTCTATTATGGTATAAACTGCCGAATAGAATATCTGGAAACAAAACACAGGTAAGAGGCTCTTTCGAATTTATAATTGCTCACAACACTAAGCTAGATTGGTTTAATGATCAAAGGTTTGAAAATGTATTCAATAAGGTGTTATATCCAAACTTTGACCTTGTAATGCAGGCTTTAATGAAATCAGGTAATATTCAAGTAAAATATGTAAGTGGAACTGATTACTACGATATGGATAAGTTTCCTAATTACGGAAACCCCACAACTTTCGAAGGTAATAACGAGACACAGCAAATAGATTACTGGGATGCGATTTGGTTCAAAGTAAATTTAATTATAAACAATAACTGTATGGGTGAAATCTCATACAATACAAATAATATTATATAATGGCGACATTAGGAAATCATTTAGATTGTTCAGCATCAGCAGCCGTGGGAACGGGATTAGCAGATTGCGAAATCCAATTAGACGCTTTTTCAGGTTTTGTTTTAATTCCGAGTAACTGGGAAATTGATCCAGATGCGGTTGATTTTAACGGAACATACGTGAAACAGCAAATTCAAGACAGGAAATTCCACCCTTTTAACGGAGCGGTTGATTTTGTGTCTAACAATGAAGATACTGTATTTAAAACCTACAACAGAGGTGTTAAATCACAGGTGAGAAAAGGACTTCCAGAGATGGATTTCATCTTTAATAACGGTGTGTTTTTTCACGCAGCAGCTACATCATTTGATAGTTTTAGAGGATATAAAATTATATTCTTACACGATGGGGAAGTAGTTCAAGCAGCTTTAAAGTCTGATTTAAAAACTGTAACAGGTTTTGATCTTAGCTACATAGACACAGCAACTTATAAGAACGCGGATGGTGCAGAACCAAACGAAAGTATTATCAAAATGCAGCTTATTAGCGCAAGCCAATACAACACAAGAAAGTACTTAATGACTTATGGAGGTAACAACATAGATTCAGGAGACTTTGACGGAGTTGTAGAAACTAGGATCTCAGGTGTAACTGCAGTTGCAGCAGCAACCACTCTGTCTGTTAAGGTAACAACTAAGGCGAACAGGTCTATTAATATTTTAGGTCTTACTACTGCTAATTTCGTGGTAACAGGAAGAGTTGTTACGGGAGCTGTTTACAATGCGACAACAGAAGAGTATGACTTAACAGTTGATACCGCTTTTGCATCGACAGATTCTTACAATGTATCACTTACTGATGGAACATACGCAAGTGTGGAACTTGGGGGGGTTATATACGCAGGAACAGGAGCAACTGAAACAGTAGCTTAATAATTAATGGGCGGTTTAATTATCGCCCTTAATATTTTTTAATGATGAGTCATAAGAAATTAAGTAAAAACGTAAGTATAAATGTTGAGTGGTTTGAAAATAGAACCATAGAAGATCAATTAAATTTTGTCGAGAATTGTGCTATTACAGACTTGGAGAAATTAGAGTGTAAAAAGTCTTTAAAATCTTTAAAAAACAAGGAGGATGCCGGGAGTAAGCGAGATAAAAAGAAAAATGAAAAAACTAAACGAGCCAACTCTAAGGAGAACGGTAGCCGATTTAGTAATGAAGAGTCCTCAGGTAAAAGAAGCAAAGAAGGAGGAATTTAAATCTGGTGTACGTCCAGACGGCAATATTATAGGGACATACAGAAGTCCTAGTTATCGAAGAAAAAAGCAGTCGCAAAACCCTAAAGCCGGTGGATTAGTCGATTTAATATTAACAGGAGCTTTTGTAAAGGGATTGTTTTTAAAAAACCCAAAACCGAATGCTTTTAAATTCGAAAGCACTGATGAAAAAGCTAAAGGCTTGTTTAGTAAATATGGAAGTGATTTAAAAGGATTAAATCAAAACACATTTAATGAGGTTTTTAAGATTCATTTAGCAAAGGAATACATTAGGAGGTTAAAAAAAATAAGTGGTTTATGAGTGGTTGTTTACAATGTCAAAAAGATGCAATTAAATTATATAGAGAGTTATCAAAATTCAATGGTAAGACATATATAAAATATTATGTAGGAAATAACTTAAAAATAGTATCAAAAGATGATTACGTTGATCTCAAAAGTATCGGGCATATTTCACAAGAAACAGTTGGCGAAATTTTGGTGTGATCTGAACATCCCTGCTAAACTATTTTTCCACAACTTAGGTAAAGACGACTTGTCTTATTTAGTTATTTCTGGAAAACCTTCTGAGGAAGAATTATCAACAGCTTATGATGATATCTATGATAAGTATTATACTGAAAAAGGGGATAGACAAGCTCGTATAATATTAAAGACAAAAAACAAAATTGCATTATTAGCGTATAAAATAAACGTTGCTGAAATAGTAGTTAAATTGATCTGCACTCATCCATTTACTAGTAAGGAAAGACTAAATATTTGTAAGAGACTGAAGAAGCTTAAAATATTTATAGACCCTAAGAAGGATTTATTAACAGAAATACACAGGATTTCAACAACACAGCTACCGTCTTGGAGAACTAATTTAGAAATACAAAAAAGCAATTTAGAAGAACTTAGTAAAGGGGAACAAGCTTCTTTTGAAAAAATAATTGATAACATTAGTGATTGGAAAGGCTACAACTTCCCAGAAGAAATAAGTTTAATGAGATTTTTACAGGCAGAAAAATCAGTTAAAGAGAAAGCAAAGTTACAAAAGCAGAAAAACAGTAAAAGATGAGTGATGTTTTTATAGAAGGTATATCGAAAAAAACGTTTGATGAATCAGATAAATTCATACAAAAGCTCGATACAATGATTGAAAAGATGGGAGTATTCAATCAAACTGCATCCAAAGCTAAACTTCCATCTGACACTAAAGGATTAATAAAAGATATAAACACTGAGATTAAAAAAAGTAACTCTCTATTAACTGAGTCAGAGAAGCTGCAGAAAAAACAAGCTCAATCCGAACAAAATCTAGCTAATGCTAAAACTAAAACAGGACAGCAAATAATCAAAAATAGACAGGAAACTGCTAAAATAAATAGAGAAACAAGGTCTTTGACTTCCGAATATGGAAAGTTAAGATTATCTCTAGATAAAGCTGAAAAGAAATATAGAGAATTAAATATTCGCCTGGGAGAAGGGAATAAAAGAACTATACAAGCTCAAAGAGAGGTTAGTAAGTTGAGAAATAGAATAGACTCAATTAATAAACCTATTGGAAGGTTTGGAGATTTTGTAGGGAATTATGCGACTGGATTAAAGGGAGCAACCAGAGCAATGAGATCGTTTGTTTCAGCTTTTGGACTTACTTCTGGTATCTTTTTATTTGCTCAGGTTGTAAGAGACGCTTTTACTTCTGTAAGAGAATTTGACAAGACACTTCAAAACATTGCAGGTATCACAAGAGGCACAAGAGAAGATTTATCTGATCTTGAAGATGTAATCTTGGAGGTTGCAGGCAGCTCTGTTAACACCGCTACTGATGTTGCTAAATTAGCAGAAGGGCTGTTTACGTTAGGCAAAAGCAAAGAAGAAGTAAAAGCACTATTAAAACCAGTGAATGACTTGTCTATAGGTTTAAATGCTTCAGCAGATGATGCAGGTGAATTTTTATTACAGACGTTAAACGCTTTTCAAGAACCTGCAACTGAAGCGGGTAGATTCGCGGATATTATAGCCACAATAAGAACATCTACATCCTTGGATTTTCAAAGGATGCGGGATTCTTTTCAATTCATGATTCCGATATCTAAAATATTAAATAAAGATTTAGCAGATACAGGGGCTGTTATAGGTTTGCTTTCTGATAATGGGATAAAAGCAGAGAGAGCAGGGCGATTGTTAGGTACAGCGCAACAAAGACTAGCAAAGGAAGGTAAAACGTTGCAAAACGCTCTAGATGAGGTTAACGACGCTTCCGCAAGAGGTGTAGAAGAGGTTGAGTTGCTAGCTATTGCAAGTGAATTATTCGGAAAACAAGCTGCAACTATCGGAATTATATTAGCTCAGAACACAGACGTAATTGATAAAAATGCAGAATCAATAAGAAATAACTCTGGTGCTTTAGACGATTTAGTTGGTCAACAATTATTATCATTAGATGCTAGTCTTAAAATTTTAAAATCTCGATGGGAAGAATATATTCTAAACTTAAATAGTGCCGGGGGAGCTAGTAAAGACCTTACTAATCTTATTAATTTCCTTTCTAAGAATTTAAGTAAAATTCTAAATACAGTAATAAAAGTAGGTAAATTCTTCTTGGTTTATAAATCAATAATGATAGCAACTTCTTTAGTTACTAGACTATATACTATAGGTGTTACAGCTTTAAAAGTTGCTAAAATTGCTTTATCTGGAGGGATAAAGGGGGCTACTAGAGCAATGAAAGCCTTTAATGTAACTACAAAAGCTAACCCAATAGGTTTGTTGTTAAGTGTAGTTGCTGCGGGTGTGGCTACTTGGTACGCTTTTAGTGATGGTATTTCGGAGAGTGTAGAGGCATTGAAAGAAGCTAGAAGAGAAGCTGATAAAACAAGAGCTGCTATTGTAGCTTCAAACATTGCGTTGGTTCAAGAACAATTAAAAAGAATTGGCCAAGAGATTAAAAACGAAAAAGATGCTACAGCAGAAAAAATAGCCCTTGTTCAAGAGGAAATAAAAGGGCGTGAGAACGGGAGTAAATTACTTTCTGAAGTAGAGGAAAAACTAGAAGAGGAAAAGCAAGCTAGAAGATTAAAACTACTTGCTGATCTTAGTAATTTTGAGAACGAGCAAATTACAAAAGACGTTAACGAAATACAGAGAATAAAAGACAAGGCTAAAGCCGAAATTGATGGTATCGATGAGAGATTAAAGGCTAACAAAAAGGCAAAACAATTACTAAGCGATCCTATAGGTGGTGAGGTTGGTGATTTAGCGGGAACAAAAGAAACTGTTAATGAGCTACAAAAAATACTAGAAGACTTATTAAAAACACAGGAAGATGTTAGTAAGAAATCAGGAAACATAGGCGCTGAAGAAGATTTTAAATTATTAAAAGAGAAGTTTGATTTAGAAAAACTTATTCTACAAAACGCAATAAAAACTCAAGAAGCAATATCAAAGGATAGAGACAGAAGTTTAGCTGAAAGGTTAAACGCTCAATTTAATTTTGTCCAAATATCAAAAGAGCTTATTGAGTTAGAAAAAGATTTTGCTATTAAATCATCTAAAGGGAGAAGTTTATTGATTCAAAAAGCAAAAAAGGAAGAGGAATTTGCTTTAACTGATTTAACTAAAAAGAACTCAAAAACAAGAGAGCAAATTTTAGCAGATTCGTTTAAGAAAAGATTTAGTGAATTAAAAAGTATTTCAGAAGCAAATAAGGTTGAGTTAAACAAACAGTTAATTCAATTAAAGCTCTCAATGATTGAGCGAGGCGATACCATAGAGGATATTCTTAAATCAGAACAGGATTTAAGAGATAAATTTAATAAAAAGACATTAGAGGCACAGGTTAGCCTTATTGAAGATGAATTGTCAAGGCTAGAATTAACGAATGATCAAAAGAAAGCTTTAGAGAAAGCGTTATTAAATTATAAGTTAGGGCTACTAAAACTGGAGTCTGATTCTAGACAAACAGAATCGGAAAAAGAAATTGATAGAAGAGAAAAAGAAATTGAGTTAACCCAAAAAGCATTCGGACAATTAGGGGATGTTTTTGGGATTGCTGCAGACGATATGGCTCAATTGTTTGATGGTATAAAAAATGGATTTGAAAGTACTGGCGACCAGGTTTTATTATTTGGGAGAATCGCTTCACAGGTTTTATCATTTGTGAATGATCAACAACAGGCGCGATTTGATCAACAAATAGATCGGTTAGACAAAGAAAAAGAGATCGCTATTAGCTTCGCAGGTGATAGTGCTGAAGCTAAAGGGGCGATTGAGGAAGATTTTGCAGAAAAGAAAAGAGCTATTCAACAAAAAGCAGCAGAAAAAGAGAAAGAAAACGCAATATTTAATGCGGTGGTCAACACTGCAACAGCAGTTGTGGCAGCATTAGCAGAAGGCGGTATTCCTTTATCTATTGCAGTTGGGTTGTTAGGTGCTGCACAGATAGCATTAATATCTAGCACGCCAGTGCCACAATTTGCAGAAGGAGTAGAAGGTTTCTCAGGAGGTATGGCTATGGTTAATGATCAGAAGGGATCAAAATTTAAGGAAATTATAAAAACACCAGACGGTAAGATACACAGGCCGCAAAAAAGAAATGTTTTAATGAATCTTCCAAAGGGGACAGATGTATTGAGTGCTACAGACGCTTTAAAGTTTGATCAACAATTAAATAGCATGCTTGCTGATCGTGGAGTTTTAAGAATGCGTAACGATACACCGAAACATACTGTTATAGAGTCTAATTCAGGAGTTACGCGTGAAGAAATGGAATCTATAATGAATAAATCTATTGGAAAAATAAACAGCAACAATATTAATATTGATAAAAATGGCTTAAAGACTTATGTAGAAAATGGACATAGCAAAAAAGAAATATTAAACAATAGAGTTAGATTTTCCGGTAAATCGGTGTAGTTATGGCAGAACCATTAGATAAAGGCACGGTTAGGTTTTATTTGGATTTTATTTCAAACGGAATAGGTCGTTTAGAAATTGCTGAACCAATTGGTTTTGATGCAGTATCATTTACTTTAGAACAGGATGAAAAAAGGTATGGAAGAGACATATTTTTTTCTTCTGGAGGTGAGCAAGAGTATAGTTTTTATAAAAAAACATTTGGAAGCGGGTTAACCCATCGATTTGGTTTGATACAGTCCGATTATAGAACAACAGGGTTTGAAACAGAAATACAGTTTATATTAAACATAGACGGCATTGACAGTATTGTTGGAAACTTAGATTTCCAGCAGTGTGAAACCGATGGTATTGAGTTTTTTACGTGTAAAGTAATTCAGGTCAGTTCACAGGCAACTATTAAAAGAAGGTCGGCTATAAATGTTGATTTACTTAGTTCTGAAAACTTAGACTTAGAGGCTATTACACCTGTTTCTACAGAAACAATGCTTATACAGGCTAAACCTATAACTCAAACAAATAAAAGTATCTTAACTAAGGAATTTAATTTCTCCAGAGGGAACGAAGGCGGGACTTTTGGTTTTGGAAACCCATACACAACAACAGTAAGCCCTCAGATATCTACTATTAATATACCTCAAACAATGACGCCTATTAACTCAACACTTGTTAATAAAAGTCATTTAGTAGAGGTTAATAGAAGCTTTAAAAACGCTAAAATAATAGTAGAAAACGTAAGGATTAATTATTCTATAAGGGATACTAGAGATATTGCTGATCACCCAATTTCTTTTGGCGCTATAGTTGGAAAAAGCTTTACAGACGACTTAAACTTACAGTATGAAGATAAAGACGTTGATTTGGCTCAGTACTTAACTTTTTCTACACAAGAGGTTCGTAATTCATACACCTACAATGTGTCAACTGGGATTCTTAATTTTGAGATAGACTTAGAGTTAGAGGCTGTTGCAGGTGATAAAATATGGTTCTTTTTTAGAATAGATAATCCAACAGGGAGCAATGATTTCTTAGACGGAGATGTTGTTTCTTTTGCTGAAAGTGAAGGTTCTATCTCTATAACCGGAACTTCTACCGATTTAAACAGTATTAGTGAGTCCATAAGGCTTATTGATGCTATGAAACAGGTTGCAAAATCTATAGGAGGTCTAGAGGTTATAGCTCCTAGATTTGATGTGGGTGGAGAATTTTATAACTTAAGAGTTTTAGACGGAAATCAATTAAGAGGCTTCGAGGACAAAGCGTGGTATTTAACTTTTGAAAGCATATTTGAAGGAATATCCCATTTAAATCCAGATTATCAAGTAACGAGTGATGGAAAGGTTTTTATAGGCATATATGATGATTTTTATGAAGATGTTGAAATAGGAAAGTTCACGGCTTTGCCAGATGTAGATTTTATAAAATCATTCAATCCTAGGTACACTATTAATCAATTCTTTTTAAAGTTTAGCAAGTTTGAAGAAGATAGAGACGAAGAAGACACTTTGCAGTCAGTACACACATCAACGCAGTGGTTACCACCTAACAAACAGGTTGAGAATAAAAAAGAGGTTGAATCAAAGTTTATTCTTGATCCGTTTTTATTAGAAGCAATTAGAAAACAATCTATAGAAGTAAAAGAAAGCACATCTTTAGAAGAGGATAATAACGTGTTTTTGTTAGATACAATAGAAAGCACAACTCCTTTTGTTTTTAATGAAGTATTAGTTCTTAATCATGCAGTAGAGGTTAACGGTAATTTAAAGTTATTAAACGACAGCTCTTTTAGCTGGAAAAGGATAGGCTTACAAACAACTTCTAGTCCTTTATTTGTTTTAAAAAACATAAACATAGACAGCTACAGCATTGTTGATGTTCAAGACACTATACTGACGTTACAGCCATCAAATCCTATAAATACACTTGTGGAAGGGTCGTTCTCTACTGCATTTAGGTATTCCGTTCTTTCTACCAACATAAAAAACAGAACAAGTGAAGGTTTTACAAGTATAACAGGAGCTAAAAACCCAGAAGGATATAGCAATTTGAGTTATACACCTAAGAGGTGTATGCTTAATTATTGGGGTAAATATCTAAACACTGCTTGTCATTATAAAAGAGCTGGAACAATAAAGAACACTTTCTTTAAAAACAATTCAGCTTTAACAACTTTAAAAGAAGGGGAAACTATTTCAATTACTGAAGGGGACGATGTTTTGGTAAATGACTTAAATGATAGAATTTTAACTCCAATATCTTATAATCACAAGGTTTTATCCACATACAGCGAGTTTAAATTAGTTTCAGATGGTTTAAAAGATGACAAAGGATATATAACAATAAGAGACAATAGAAAAGAAGAAATAAAGGTTCACCCAAGTAAACTAGAATATTTTTGGGCAGACAATATTTTAGAGATCACAGCAGAAGAGAGATTTCAGATAATTGACTTCCTAACTATTGTCTGTGTGAATGGAATTGTAACTATTTCACAAATAGGCTATGACGATATTGTGACAAATATAATTATTCCTAATATTGATGGTGAAAACGTTTCTTTATTTGACGAAAATATGTTAAATTTGACATATCCTATAAAGTTCTCAAATATATCAATAAACGGAGTTATAGGATCAACCGCACTGGAAACAGCAGAAATGATTGATAATTTATGTTAAACACTTATAAATACAAAGGATGTATGCGCCAGACTAATGTTTGGTAGACATAGATTATTCTTTTATAAGATTACGTAACAATTTATCAGATGCACTTAACTTAAGCGAAAGCCCTGCGGTTACTCACCAATATGAAGGACAGGTTCAATTAAAACCATTTTCTTTAACCCCTTACTTACAATTAACAAACGTATCAACAGGTGTCACAATTGAAGACTACACGCTTTATATTGTTGATTGTTATGGCAATGAGTTTGATGCTACAAAAAGCTTAAGTATAAAACCTTTTATTGACAGTAGCAATACCGCTCAATGCGCATTAGAGTTAATATATATAGAAAAAGACTTTAGCAATGATCTAGTTTATCTTAGAATAGATCAAGCTAATGCTGAATCTTGGTACTCAAACCGCATACTTATTACGGATAAAGACATTGAATTTACATCTAGGTTCGACTACAGACATAATGAAAGATATTTCGGAACAGACTATTCTGTTTTAAACCTATATCAATCTATACAATTGCAGATATATTACAATAATCACGTAAGTCAATCTGAATCAAAACAATATTACCAAATATCTACAAATCAAAATATTTCAATACGTTCTAACATATCTCATCTTAATGAATATATAGCAGAGCAGTTTAATGGGTGGAGTTATAAGAGGCTTGAACTTTTGCTTAATAGCGACCAGTGTTATATAGACACGGTTAGAAACGAACCTTATGAAGCTGTTGAGCCAGAGGCTAGGGATGAAGATAGTAATATATCTTCTACCTCTTTTTTAACTGATCCTATTGAAACAGATATTCATAGTCCGCAATTTCAAGTTTTTGAAGGGTTAAAGGTTGTTAGTTTCAATCCCATTAACGGGGTTAATTTAAACCTATCTACAGCAGCATCTCAAAACCAGGTAATTCTTTCATTTAATCAAGATATTTCATTTTTAAATCTATCTGGAAACATAAGTAAGCCAGATAGCTCAGATATAACGCTAAATAATACTAACGTGTCTATTTTAGGTAAGGACTTGATAATAGACACTACAGGCGTTTTTAACTTAATTGGGGCTTATAGATTTTCTTTTACAAATAAATCTATAAAAGGAGACACTTATGGTGAAATATGGGATGGTGTAGAAAATTATATAATAAACGTAAAACAAGGTGATTATAGCGCAGATTATGGTGTGGATTACTTAACAGTGTGATAATATGGCTAAGAAAAACAGAGCAGACTTAACAACATCAATAGACACAAAAATCCCTAGCGGCAGCAGTGGAATTTCTGCTTCTGACCATAGAGATGTAGAAAACGATTTAAGAGATAGTAATTTTAATTTATTTGATGATGATTCTAGTGATCTGATATATGAAACTGGAAATGTGCAAACACTAAGAGAGCGACTAGACGATATCGAGGCTCAGTTAGCTTCAAAATCTGAGGTTTTGAGAATAGGATCGGTGGCATTAGGAAATGTTTTTGGACTAAGTGCAGGAACTAATTTGCCAGTTACAGGTGATTTTTCAGGTGCTATTGTTGCTAATTCAGACAATGACAACACTCTTATAACTGTGTCTTTTTCTGCCAATGTATCGGACAACTATAAAGTTAACCCAACAATAGTCTCTTTAGGGGCTAACTATAATAACGATAATGATATGGGTGTCGTGATGAGTAAAAATAGCACAAGCTCTTCTTTTCAGTTAGCTTTTAGAAAAATTGCTACTAATTCTAGAGATGTATCTGTTCAAATAGAGATAAATAAATTTGTAATATGAGTTTAACGATTCAAAAAAAGGTAGGGAATGTTTTTGACCTAATCGGTGACGATGGGTTAAAGATAGACGGAAACCCTAACGCAACAGGGATAGGGGAAATTGTTACTTTTAAAACTAGAAATGGAGCAGTACTTTTTAAAGATCAACCAGTAAATTCTATTACTGTAATTGACGATAATACATCAAGCACAAATACATACACAACAGTAACCGCGCTATTCGTAAGATTAAAGGCGTTGGGTTTTTTCGATTCAGGTGATGGAGTTTTAGGAGGCGATAACACATTTATTAGTTTAAATGATACCGCTATAACATCACCTACGAATGGACAAATAATTGTTTATCAAGATGGATTGTTTGTTAATCAAGACATCACAAATGCTTTTGGGGTTAACTCTTGGAATGGGTTTACAGGTGATGTTGTTGTTACTTCTGACAACTTACCAGAAGGGATTAAAAATCTATACTATACCGATGCTAGAGTGAGCGCAAATAGTGACGTTGCATCTAACACAATACATAAAGATAGACTAGATAACCCTCATCAAGTTTCAGCTTCACAGGTTGGTTTAGGAAGTGTTGATAACACGAGTGATTTAAACAAACCAATTAGCACACTTACGCAAATAGCTTTAGATAATTTAGAAGCTAAAATAGGAGTGCTAATTAATGGGAATTATGCTTCATTAGCTAATGTAGTTGCTGACACTAATTTAGAGCAAGTAAGACTAGCTAATCCAGGCAAGCCTATAGCCGTGCTTAACTCTGATGGTAGAATATATCTTTACGATAATACAAACGGATCTTGGAAAGAGAATAAAGCCAATGAAGTTGTTGTTGAAGATGATTTAAATGATTTTCCCGCAATAGGTGAGTTAGATATTATTTATAAAGTCAGAGGCGCTGTTCCTGTTCTTTATAATTGGGACGGTGCTATTTATCAAGCAATAGGAGGTGGTGGAGTTATTGACAATGCATTTAACGAAACTTCAACTAATCCAGTTGAAAATCAGATAATAACAGAAGAAAAGGAGACGCTAAGAACTAATATAGAAAATAACTCTTTAGTTTCAAATTTTAAAGTTCCGAATATTCCAGCAAGTTTTAAATCACTTACAGCTACAGGAAATGCTGATGGGTCATTGTTTACATTTGACAGAGATGTTATTCTAGCTTCTTTTACTGGATCAACCACTTTTACAGCGGTTTTATTTATAAAAACAGGTATAGGAAGTCAAGCACAAAATAACGCACTTAACTCATTAGGCGTTACAGGGCAAGAACATTATTATCAATTAAGTAAAAAAGATGAATGGGTTGCCGGTTCAGGGCTACAAAGTTTTCAGTCTAGTCTAACAGGATATATAGCTTCAGAAGAAATAAGTGTACCAAATACAGATGTGGGATATAAATCTTATGCATTGCTTAACGGAAATGTAAATACAGTTGATTCTGAAAATTTAACAGGGTTCGATAGTTATTTAAACCTAACTATTTCAAAGGTTGGTCAAATAGACTATTTAAACCTTCCAGAAGAGGTTGCAGCAAATACAGATGTGCAATTGTCTTTTGATTCGTCAGGTAATCTAACTAAGGTAAAAAATACAGATTGGATTGATGCGCTTC
This sequence comes from Pterothamnion heteromorphum, assembly GCA_032358295.1. Taxonomy (NCBI): domain Eukaryota; phylum Rhodophyta; class Florideophyceae; order Ceramiales; family Ceramiaceae; genus Pterothamnion; species Pterothamnion heteromorphum. Next base: position 4,281 of record JAULBV010215038.1, on the reverse strand, counting down.
CATTGATTGAAACGGGTTATGCTGCCAGTAGTCTAGAATACAGAATAAGAAACGGGGTGGTTCAGGTTAGGTTTGTAAATCTTGTGGCTAATGTAGCCGGAACTGTTTTTGTACTTCCGGTAGGTTTTAGGCCTTCTGTATCAATAACACACATGATATATGGGAATGGTGGTTCAGCGGGGGTTAGACCCATGGGTATAACATCTAACGGAAGTGTTATCGCTTGGGGCACAGGCTCAGGGTTTTACGCAAGTGGCGTAGAGGCAACGTTATAAAAAAAATAAAAAATGATAGCAAAAAGAAAAATAGATTCTGACACATATAAACTACCATCTAATTTAGATGTTCCAACAGCAGTTATCAGTCCAATGAAAATTGATGTTTCCTTTGGTTCTGGCTGTAATATCTTAATAGGATTGTTTGCTTCTGAAAACGATTTGGATAAGCCTGCGTTGCAGTATATGAATATTGAGGTTTCAAAAGACCATGTAAACATATTATTGGACGGAAGTAATATAACGTATCAAGGCATTTCTCTAGACACGGAGGATGCTAAAAATATATTTTTAGGAGCAAAGGATTTTAATGATGAAGTTTTTAGTGATAACTGGGAAATAGTAGAATAAAAAAAAGATGGCTTATAAATTAGAAATAATAGGGAATTACTTACGAATAACTGACACTGTTACGCTGTTAGAATATGCTCACCCGCTTAAAGATACTACTTTTGATAAAAGTCTTTCTTTAGGAGTTCTTAAGTATGGATTTAAAAATGCTAACGAAGCAAATGAACACATATTAGGGAATAGTGTAGGAAGAGTTCCTTTGTCAGAAGTTATAGACGCTAGTGATGCTGTATATAGCGAGTTGGATTTAGACACTTTTTTATACACAAATACTGCAGCAGGTGGTTCAGGAGGTGGTGGGGCAACACCTGGGGGCGCAACATCTGCTTTACAAACAACAGCAAATACATTACAAACAAGTCTGCTTACGAAGATAGACGATCTTATTGCTGAAAATGATGATCCGGCTATTATTGCTGAATTACAAGCTATGAAAACGGCTGATGCAGCAGGGCAAGCAGCAAACATAGCTGAGTTAACAGCATTAGGAGTCAACACAGATACACTTGAGGCAGATGTCCAGGCGGTAACCACAGCTATTAATGCAGCAGCAGCAGCGGAAGCTGTTCAAAACGCAGCAACATTAACAGGTATTAATAATGTCAAAGACGCGGTTGATTTAGTTAGGACAACAAGCACAACAGAAGAATCTGCTTTATTAGCTAAAAACACAGAAATAAAAGATGTTTTAGACCTTATTAATAATAAAAAGGATTCTGATGTTGAGCCTTTGGTTGGTATTGACACGGGAAACGGTGATGCACAAATAATAAGAAACACTAATTTTGTTGACGGGACAGTAACCTACACTTTATTAAGTGATGGATCGGATTACACTGGAACTTATGTTGGCCCATTTGAAGCAGATACTTCTGGAAATATCAGTTATTCAACAACAGAGTTTCAGGTAATAAATACAGGAGTAGGATATACAAAAGGAGATTTCGTAATAAAGACCGAAATAAAAGATGGTTCTACAGTTATAAACACCAGCTATAGAAACGTAACTACAAAATCAGCTCTTATCACACCAAGTGTTGACGAAGCGGATTTTATACTAGACACGACACAAGACGCTTTAACAATAACAGAGCCTTACTTTTTAGAAGCTTCAGACGATACTATACAAGGAATTATATATAAAATAACAACCAAGAAGACAGGGATTGTTTGGCGCGATATTTCAGGTTCTTATACAGACACTCCTATTGGAGCAGATGAAGAAGCTATTCCAGTTAGACGAACAGGAAAAGACTATTTACCAGTTGACACAATACCAAAAAACACCAAGACATACGTAAACATAAATGTAATTAGCGGGGAGTATACTGTTCAGTTTGGAAGTAGACCGGCTTATACCCTAGATTCAGAGAGCTCTATTGATATATTCGGAGGAAAAGATATACTTGATTATGTTAAGGAAGATATAATTGTTACAGAAGTTTTAGCAGGGAGAATAGAGATTGTTGCAGGGAGACCGATAAGAGTATCGGAATTAAGTAGTGCAACAACAAACCCGACAGTAGCAGCAGATTTTTATCAAGGTGCTGATTCATACGGAATATTTGATGCAACAGGGGACAGACCGCAAGGAAGCCCTACAAATATAACTTCTGTATTACAAGTTCCTGAAACTGGAAGTACAGAGCACTGGGGTACAATTTTTGGAGGATTTAGTTTAGTTACAACAGCTCAGGGAATACAAGGATTAAAAGCAGGTGATCCAAGCGCATCATTTGAATTAGGTACAGGAATTAATTTCTATCAAAAAGATTTCGTTCAAACAATTTCGGCAACCATTAATTTTGATATAGCTAATGCGATAAACGATAATTATGTATTGATGGGTAATTCTGTTTTTTCTCTTAAAAGACAGGATAACCAAGTTCGTGTTGAAATGGGATTAAACACAAATGATACTCCATTTGCTACATTGAACTTAACAGCAGCAGAAGAAGCTGGAAATTCAGGAATAGCATTAAGTGCAGAACTGACTAATATAACAGGAACATCTTATAATTTCGTTGTAAAACTATATAGCGCTAATAATTTAACAGGGATAACATTATACACTGGATCGGCATTATCTGTTAATTACCCAATATTTAGTAGAGTAAGACCGGGGTTATCGACATTTCATTATGTTCAACAATTACCATTAACAAAATCAGCAGATGCAATTGCATTAGCTAAATTCGTAGTAGGATTATGATACAAGGAATACAGCCTAAAAAAGGATCAAGTGCCAAAAAGATAGAAGAGATTGCAAAAGCTCTGGACGCAAAAAAGCCATTGGACGGTGAGGGGTATGCTGTTGATGATCATATTGTTTTTTTAGATGAAGATGGTGAAAAAAAACTATGGATTGTAACCGATTTTAATGGTGATGGTTCTGATGTAATTATAAATTCATTCACAGACTTTATTGAGGTTAATTCTAAGTTTAAGAACATAACTGAGGCTACTTATGAAAAATTATTTAAGAAAGAAGAAGGTATTAAAAAATATGGTCTTCAAATAAATTCTGGTACGGATTTAAATATAAATATAAATTCAGGTCAAATAAAGTGGTTTGATGATTTTGTTAATGATTATATAACTCAAAATATAACAGGCGGTTTGATTACCGCTAATGTATATGATTGGACAGGTACGTTAATAGGAACTTCTAGCACATGGGATTTTACAAGATTTGATGATGGAACTGGTAATTTGTCAGGTACATTGGGAAATACAGAATATGTTGACCCCACATTATGGGTTAAAAAAGATGGTGAAATTGGTTTATTATTGGCTACAAGAAAATATAATAATCAAAATACAGCAGTTAGATTTAAATACACACCTCCGGAAAACACCCCTTTTAGTGCCGATTGGCGGTTAATAGGTAAGATTTCAGCTAGGAAAAACGAAACAGAACTAGCTAGAGATCGGGTACACCCTGTAAACGCAAGTCAAGTAGGCGAGTTATTGGCTTCTTCAAATACAGCAAGCGAAACACTATACAAAGGCACAACATTAACAACTACAACACTACAAGGAATATTAGCACCGCAAGATGGTTGGTCTTACTTTGTTGAGTCCGAAGTAACAAATTATGTGTTTTCTGTAAATTCAGTAAATGGTTTAGCTCCTACCGACGGAACAACCCCAGGTACTTGGATTAAATTGTTAGGAAAGTTTCATAACTTAATCACTGATGATTTAAGGGCGGGAGGTGAATATAGATTTAATAATATAGGGCAAACGCATTTAGACAACATAAGAGTGCCTGACGGAGGATATGATGGTCAAAGAATGTCTTTATTTAATGAAACCCCTGCTGATATCTCAACACCTACAACTTTAGGTGGAAAGTTTTTTGCTCCAACGATAGGAGCTACAGGAACAATTATTAATTCAATTAACATTCCAACGAGTACAATATTACAATTAGTTTGGGATCAGTCACAAGATGCTTGGTCTTTTCCATATTCAAAAAATGCTATTGTAAAATTAGATAGCGGGAGTCTTAATTTCAACACTTCGGCAGGAAGGAAGTATTATGTTCAAGCAACAACAACAACTGACACGGGGTATGCTCTTGATGAGTCTCTTACGGAAAGGATTGCATTTTATGTAATTAATCAAAATACAGCTAATATATTTATTTATC
>JAULBV010214928.1:0-15285 GCA_032358295.1 Pterothamnion heteromorphum | reverse complement strand
TTCTCCAGTGTTTGACGGTGCCAGGTGACCCGTTCTTCGACCACCGCTGATTCACCTTCACCGGTGATGCGCTGCTCGATGGTTTGGTCTGTCAATTCGTACACCTTCACCCAGGCACTCATGACTGCTCCCAAGCCCACGCGGAGCCGTTGATCGTGAAGATGTTCCCCTGCGCATCACGGAGACGCGGCCCCATCGGGGCGGTGAAGTCAGGCGACGCGACGACGGTTCCGCCGATGCCGTTGCGGACTTCCACCGAATAGAGGTCGCCTGCGAATGGGCCAGACGTGCCGTTGATACTTCCCCCAACTTCTAGCGCTGCCGACGCGGAGCTGAACACGCTCGTCGTACTTCCGCCAGTAACAGTCGTCCCGAGTTGGGTCCACGTTGTTCCGTCACTAGACGTGTAGAACTTGACTTCGTACCCGCCTGCGCCGTTGTCCACGTCGAGTGTCGCGCGCACCCACAGATCGTCGCCGTTGGTGACAGTCGGGGCGGTTGATGATATCGCGGTCACGGTCGCAGCGCCCGTCCCATTCGTGGACCACTCAAGCGATATTTTCCCGTTTGTTTCTAGGGTGAACCTCCAACAGCGCTGATCGGCAGACGGTATGTAGCGGCCAGCGAAGGTCAACCATGCGGCTGGCGTCCAATCCGTCGGGGCGGCGTGGGCAGTCACCTCAAGATCGCCAGTGATTCCCATAGCTGCGACATACGGAGCGGACGCATAATTCCCACTCGCACCCGGTAGCCACAGCGCTGTACGTGGTGCCTTCTTCGACGCTAGTTTCGCGTCTGTCACTGCCCCGTCTGCGATCTTTACGGTGGAGACTGACCCGTCTGTCGGTGTTCGTGCATCCGAGAGCCGTGAATCATCCCCCGCCGCGACCGTTCCTGCGCCGGTGCCGGTGTCCGCGACTGCCGCAGTGCCGAGGCCGAGATTTGTCCTGGCCGTTTATGCGCTGGCAAGGTCGGACAAGTTGTTGGCTTTGAGTGCCGCGCCTGCCGCCGTGGTCGTCACGGAATCGACGCCCGCCGCTAGGGCGTTGCAGTAGGCGACAAAGTTGGCATAGCCGCCGATGGCCTCATTAGCGCGCGTGCCCGCCGCAATGGTTGGAAACGTCATCATGCCCCCGTCATCGTTGCTGCTGCTGCGCTGGCCTTACTCATGGCCGCGCCGGTCGTCGTGGCGTACGTCATCACGCCCGGCCCGCTCACTGATCCGTCCAATGTCCATGCGCCATCAAGGGCCTGGAAACCGTCGAGGGCGGCCGGGTCAATGCCCACGTACGTGCCCGGTGTCATCGTTGCCACGGCTAGAGTTCCGCGTCCGCAGTCCACGACTCCCCGTACCATCCTGCGCCCGTGCCTGTCGCGGTGCGGTATGTCTGGAACAGGTTCGTGTCTACGTTCGCAAGTGTTGAGGATGTGCCGAAGTTACCGGCACCGGTATTGGAACAGGCGGGCGTGGTAATCGTTCGCTTGGTTGTCTTAAAGTAGATCGTGTCCCAGTGCGAAACGGTGTTTGTCGCCTGGCCTTGCCACCAGTGCGACCCCGCCTCGTAGTACCGCTGGCATAGCCTCAACGTCTCGTTGTACGGCAGCCGCTCATACGTTGGCGCGGGATTGACCGACAGTTGCGCCGCTGATATTTCCACCCAATCGTTTGTGGACGCGGTGCCCACCGGCGTGAACGACACCGACACCTTGACCTGCGTCGCGCTAGACGGAATCGAGATTGAGTCGAAGTCGTAGGACGTTGAGGTTGTGGTGATGACCTGCGACGTGCTCAACGCGTCGGTGGTGCCCGTCCACGATGCCTCAGGGCTTTGATCCGTGCCCGTTCCGTACGTAACCTTGACAGTCACCGATGATGACGCCGCCGAGAAATTCGCGCCCGCCTTCATCGTCAGTTTCATGTACGCGGTTTGGCCCGCGAACTTGTACGAGTCCAGCGACTCAAGCGCGTGATACGCGGTGATCGCAGTCGTGCTGGCGTTGCCGGAATCGCGCTGCACGCGCATGGCGTACGCCTGCCCGGTTGGCCCGGTTTGCCGGGATACGGTGCAACCCGTCGCCGCGCGATAGCAGGCCCACCGGTCTGCCGTGTACGTCTTGGTAGACGAAGACAGGGCGAACGATGTCCCACGCTGCCACACGTCCATGTGGCTGTTGATGATGGCGTTACGCCGCCCTACGCCGTACCGGTTGTCATAGAGGTAGTTGAGGTTGTCGCGCCAGTGCGTGTTCGCTAGTGACGCGGTGACGGTTTCGCCCGATACCCAGGTGCGCGGCGATGTCCAGGCCATCAGGTAACCCCATTCATCTCGTTCTCGGCCACCAGATCGGCCACAGATTCACCAGGCAGCCAATTAGCGTTCTCGGTCATGCGCGGGCGTAACTGCGCCTCAATCGCGTCGGCATCCTTCTTCTTCGGCCATGTCACCGGACGCCATTTGCCGTCCTGCTTCTCGTTGAGGCAGGCGACGCAGAAGAATCGGCGGTCATCGCGGGACGCCAACTGCGCGCCGCCGCATTCGCAGGCGATGATCCACCGCCCGTGATTGACCTCAACCGGTATCGGTGCATCCGCCGCCGTTTCCGACGGCAGGAAGAACGGAACGTCATCGCGCTGCCACCACAGCCGGGCCGGGATAGCCGCGGCGGCTGTGGACGGAATCAGCATGTTGGCTGCCGCCGCCCTGCTGACGTGAACATCGTCGGCGGTGAGGAATTGTTGGCCGGGAAGCATCTACACCGCCAGGATCGTGGTTGTACCGAGGACTGAATATGTGGCGTCGTCCAGTTGCCAGACGGAGCCGGACTGCCCGACCGCCGATGTGTTCAGGGTGCGGGTCCATCCGCCGGTGTTAAACACATCCGACATCCCCTCTACGAACAAGTCGAGGGTGGTTGCTGGTGCCTCCGTCGGAAGGCTCGTTACCTGCACCCGTGAACCGATCGTCAATGCCAGGCAGTCGGTGAGGCTGACCGTCGCCTGCTTCACCCAGGCGTCTATCTCTAGTCGGCTGGTACGCGGTGCGGGTTCCGATGTGGTGGTGGCGTTCCATTCCACAACCGCCGCCAGCTGGGTGTCGTCCTGGAGGATCAGCTGCACCGTGTCGGACTTCGTTCCGTAGCGCGACACCGACGACGCGGCGGTGTGCCGTAGTTCGGGCCCGCCTGGACGTGATCCGCGGACATCGTTAATGAGGTTCTGGTCGTTCACCACGAACTCGACATTTGTCGCGATGTCGTGGCGTGTCACTGATAGGGCCACGGCGGCGTTGTACCGCTCATCGCGGGAGGCCAACGTCGGAACACCAGCGGGTGTCGCGTACAGCGGCGACAGCTCGGCGTCGGCCACATCGCCGAGGGCTTCAAGAACGGATCGGCCCCGGATCGGTTGCGGGCCGAGCGTGGAAAGGCCGGTGCCAACCGTGCCGCTAGTGACCCCGGCGAAGTCGCAGATCCGTTCGTGACGGGCGGTGGATGTCTCCCCGACAGCGCCGGTAATCGCTTTGCGCGCTTCGGTCATCGTTAGCGCCAGCGTTGCCGGTGCCGACCAGTAGCAGGCGTGCGACAACTGCCCGGAATACATCGCGCCGACTGTGCCGCCGACCGTTGCGGTTGCCCCGAGTGCGGGCAGGTTCTGATCGGTGGTCGTGGTGGCGGTGGAGGATTCTTGCGTTCCATTGACGTACAGCTTCAGCGACCAGGCCGACCCTGATGCGGACAGTGTGGCCCCGACCTGCTGCCAGTCCCCCGTCGTGATCGTGGACGTTCCGGTGACGGTTGCTAGAACCAGCGATCCGGGATCGAGGAGGCGCACATACGCGCGGCCTGTCGTCGTTACCCCAACATCGAGGCGGTAACTGTTGGCCGATGTCAGCGTGAGCATGTAGGACGTGGCCGCGGGGTTCGTGGTGGAGTTCATGAGTACCGACGCCGCGGAACTAGCCACAGGTGTTGCAGCGATCGCGGTGGTGCCGGTGAAGTTGTACCCGTTGGATGCGTCGGTCGGGGTGAACGCGGCGACGGTGCCCGTGTCGATCGGTAACGCCCCAACCCCAACTTCGCCGCTGCCAGATGATCCGACCGCTGTCAGTGACAGCGTGTTCTGCGTGGTGCCGGTCGCGGTTTCGCCTACCGTTGTCGCGCCCGCGTCCTCAGTGAACGGCCATAGCAGTGTTGCGCCGGTGAACAGGTGCTGGTGGGTTTCCCATGCCTGCAATGTTTGGCGCTGTAAGACGGCGAGACGATCCGATGCCTGCACGCGGCAGGTGGCACGCCCACCGGACCAGTCCGGTGACCACTGATCCACTAGGCCGGTCCACATCACCGTGTACGCGCCAGCGCCCGGCGGCTTGAACGACACACGGATGGGACAGCGGATGCGAAGCGGATGGTAGGCACCGGTCGTCAGGTTCGGGGTGAACCGCCCAGACGTGTTGTTCAGGGTCAGCGTCATCTGTCCCGGTTGGGCGGTGGCGCGTTCATCGTTGCGGCCACGCTCGAAGCTGACACCTGCCGACATGCGCACGTAGGAGGTGATGTCCACCCACGCCGGGGATGTGGTGGAGGCGTCGTCGGTGGGTGCGAACTCCACCTTCAGATCGGGTACGCCGGGCTTCGCAACGCGGGTCATGCCAGACCCAACGCTTGCCCACCGGCGGAACGCTTGATCTGTAGCAGCGCCTCGTGGAGCACTTTGCCGTTGAGCTGCAAGACAACCGTCTGCAATTGTTCGACAACCTGCGCCTGTCGGGTGTAGCGGTTCGTGGCGTCAATCACTGCGGGGTTGCCCATCGCCGCCTGGTAGCCGAGCATCCCGGCTTCGCCCTGCAACTGCATCAGTTCCTGAAGTTCGCCGGGGTTGCGTAGCAGTTCCTCACCGAGTTCGGTTCCGCCGTCGGGGCCCTTGTCGAAGATTTCCTGAAGGAGTTGTTGGCCTGCCGGGGTGCTGCCCCATACGCCACCGAGGCGCCCGAGGACATCCTTCCAGCGGCGCACCTTGTCTACCCGCTGGCGCAGCCATGCGCCCACGGATGCCGGGGCAGCGGCCACCTTGTCCTGCGCGGCGCGTAGGCGGGCCATCGCTGACTGGCGGGCCGATGAACCCACCGCCGAGTTATTGACTTCGGCTTGTGCGGAGGATGCTTCGGCGAGTGCGTCCGATCGTGCCGACATGTCGTAGTTACCGATGCCGACGAAGCTAGACACACTGCCGGTGATCTTGTCGATGTAACCCTGACGCTCGTTGGCGATGTCCACCAGGCTGGGGCGTCCGGGGCCGGTTCCGCGTAGTTCGTTGATCTGGTCCTGTGTCGCCGCCTTCTCCGCAGCGGTAGCAGCAGCGGCGGCGGCCACACGGGCGGCCTTGTCCTTCGCGTTCTTCGCTTTCTGCTTCGCTGTGAGCTTCTTGCCCTTGGCGTAGTGACCTTCTGCCATCATCCGCAGGGATTGCGAATGCGTGTAGACCTGCGAGCCCGCAGGCAGCGACACCAGTTCAGGTCCGCGTTCGCCCACGATCGCCATGCCCGTGCGGACACCGCCAGTTGCCGCGCCGATTGAACCGCCGATGCCTGCCCGCTTCACGGTGACGGTAACGGTCTTATCTTGCAGCGCGCCGAGTTGTCCGCCGATGCCGCTGAGTGTCCGTACGGCGGCTGCGCCGTTCACATCGACGGACGGCTGCTTCTTCTGCTTCAGCCCGTTGATCTGACCCTGAATCGTGGCGACCGTGGCCTTCGCCTTGTTGATCGCATCAACGTCGGGCTTCTTCTGCTGCTTGAGGCTGTTCAGTTGCGCCTTGGCTAGCGTCAGTTTCGCCTGGAGCGGTGCGATCTGGGCATCCAGTTGCGCCGGTGGCAGGTTCGTGATCTTCCCACTGACAGCATCAACGCGCATTCCGGCAGATTCCAGCGCCGCGTTGAACCCTGGAATGGAGTCCGCGACGCGCAGCAGTTCGTCGGGTGACATCTCTGCCGACATCAGCGCCCACTTCTGGGTGATGCCGTCGATGTTGCCGCTTACGGCCATGTCGCTGAGGGACTGCGCGACAGCACGCATCCCGTCGTCAAGATGCTGGGAGTCGCCTGTCAGTTTCTGGAACAGTAAACCGAGCGCGCCGCCGGGGACAGCGACAGCGGCAAGTGCCGCGCCTGCCGTGCCCGCAGCATCGGCCATCTGCGTGCCCAGGTATGCACCGGCAGCTGTCGCGGCGACACCGAGTGCCACCATCGCGGCAGCGCCACCGCCTGCACCGGTAGACGCGGCCTGTGTTCCGGTGGCGGCAGCAGATCCGGCACTACCCAGACCCTTGAATGCGGAGATCGCGCCACCGGCAAGAGATGTGATGGACGACAGCGGCCCGGCCAATGCCAGGGCGGCAGCCGAGACAGCGGCGATACCGATGATCGCGGTACGGGTGGACGGCTCAAGCTGGCCGAACCATTCCACCGCCGGGGTGATCGCCTCAACCAGACCAGTGAGCGCCGGGACGAGTCCTTCGCCGATCGCTTCCTTCAGGTCGCCTACCTGATTGTTGAAGATGTCGAGCTTGCCCTGTGCGGTCTGCCCGAACGCTTCTGCAGCGCCCTTGGTCTTTTCTTCAATGAGCGCCTGGATGTTCGCGGCGTCCTTGGCCTTGTCCCCGGTCAGCTTGTAGTTGATGCCGAGTTCTTTGAGGGCGCGGGTGTTGCCCATCATGGCCTTGCCAACAGAAACCGCTGAGGTTTCCAGATCCTTGCCGCTGACCTGCGCGTAATCGGCAACGATCGGGGTCAGCTTCTGGATCTGCTGGCCGGTCAGGTCGAACGCGGCCAGGCGTGACTGCATCGCCGCCAGGTCGTCATCATCGAACTTCGTCTTGCGCTGGATCTCCTTGTTGAGCCCGCGCAGGGATTCAATGTTCGTGTCGGCCAGTTTCGGGAACCGCTTATATGCGGATTCTAGTTTGACCTGCTGGGCTTCGGCCCCGGCATAGGCTTTGATGGAATCGGCGAGGAACGCACCTAGGCCGATCCCTGCCAATGCGCCACCGGCGACAGTGGCGAACCGCTTGAACTTGCCCGCCGAGCGGGTAGCCGAGTCGCCAGCCTTCGCCATCGTCTTTGACAGTGACTTGTCGTTAGCGATGAGATTGACGAGCAGATCCGCGGAAGCCATGCGTCACCTCATTCTGGGATTGTTACGCCCATCGCTTTCAGGACGTTGATGGCGTAGTTCACGTAGTCGGCGAAGACCATCGCGTCCATGTCTTCGAGTTCCTCGCGCGCGATTCCGAACAGGTGCCGAAAGATCGGCAGCCAGCGTTCTACTTCGTTGCGCGGGGCTTCTTCTCGCCCGCCGTTGCGGCGGGCGAAGTAGGGCCCTCTTCGGCCCCCAGTTCAGCCGGTTTGTCGGCCTTGTCGTCGTCGGTCAGTTCGACATCGAAACCAAGCTTCGCCTGGTCGAGTTCATCGAGTAGCCCGGAGTACGTCACCTCATCGCCGTTACGTTTACAGGCCAGATACCAGGCGAAAGTGACAGCCTCCGCCCGGTCGCGGGCGAGCTGCTCACGCCACTCCGGCCACGTCCACCCGGTGAGGTTTTGGCATTCGATGGATTCGCGCATCTTCATCGTGCCCATGTCGAGCACGCGGGTTTCGTCGTCGTAGGTGAAGGTGATAACTGCACTCATGGGAGAGCCTTTCGGTTAGGCCGCGGTGGTGATGGATGCGGCGAGTTGGTTCATTGCTGCGTTGATTTCCTTCTGTACGTGGACGATGACTTCGGGGCCGTAGTCGCGGACGGTGTTCGACCACCAGCCCGACGGGGTGACGGTCTGAAACACCCAGATGTCCCGGTCACCCATGACGGGGTGACGCCAGCCGCCCTTATCCATGTGGCGCGGTAGACGCCGCTGATCGGCGGGCAGGCCACCGTGTTGGGCAACCCGCACACCTACCTGATCGGCGTAGCCGTCATCTTTGGCAACGATGCGAATGGATCGGGCGATGGAGTCGCGCAACCCGGATCGGCCTGCCGCCTTCGCTGCCAGGCCGGACGCGATCAGGACCGACGCGGCGGTGCCCTTATGGCCACGCAACGCGTAGGCGCCACGGCCCACATGCCCGCCGCTACTTTTCGCACTGGAATCCAGGCCGCGCACCGATTCACGCAGTTTCACCTGTAACGGTCGCGCCGCATCCCGAACACCCTTGAGCATGTGCTTACGCAGGTCATCATCAAAGCCCTTGAGGGCGCGGGAGAACTGGGCGAAAGAGCGTGCATCAACTTGAACATCCATACGATCCCCCTAGTGGGAGACTGGCGGGGCCGGGCTCTCCCGACACGACCCCGCCAGCCGTCTAGTTACAGCGTCGTGTCGGCGCTGATGTAGGTGATGTACGGCAGATTCGTTCCGTCGTACTTCCACTCGAAGTCCCACGTTGATTGCAGGACATCTTTGGAGTCCACGCCCTGCATATCGCCGGACCAGACAACGCTGGGAAGCGAGATGCGGAACGTCGGGTACGTGCTGCCACCGATGACGGTTGCCGCTGTCACCTCGAAGACCAGGGCGCAGGATGTGTTGGCCTCCACGCGGTCCTGGAAGACGGTCTTGTCTAGCCAGTCCACGGTTACCGAACCGGTGATCTTTGTCGGCCCGTTGAGCACCGGTTCGGCCTTGCGACCCGATGCGTTGAACACGTAATCCTCTGTGTCCGCCGACCGTTCCACGGTGCAGTTGAAGGAACGCACACCGGAGATCGACGACGCCGACGCGATGGAGGCACCGAGCTTGAAGGTGGCCGTCTTCCCGCTAAAGACCTGCGTTGATGCCCATGACGGGCTGGCAAGGGACTGGGTGGTGTCGAAGCTGTACCCGTCAATCTGTGCGTTGCAGGTGAGGATTCCATCCAAGTCGCACTGGAACTCAGTGGACAGCACCTTCCCGCCGACCAGTTCATGTACGACGTTCGTCCCGGTGCGGTACGGGGCCGCGATCTGCATGGTGAGGTACTTGCCAAGGGGATCGCTGATCGTGTGCGTCTGGGTGTACGCGCCGGTGGTTCCGATCTGTGTCGCGGTGACCGTTCCACCCATCAACACATTCAGGAACTTGCCCATCTTCTTCGACTGCACATCGAAGGACACCGTGGCCTCAGCCCCGTTGATCGTTTCGACGTAGTGGTCGAGAAGGTCGCCGAAGTTGCCGCCGAGGATTCCCTCGCCCTGCACCCGGTTCTGTGTGCGGTTGATGCTGTACGAGTTGGCGACGAAGAACGTGTCCGGTGCCACCCGTGTGGTGTAGCTGGCGGTCTGAACGGCGATGCCGAACGATGACCCCATGCCGCTGCCGATAGCCATTTACTTGCTCCCCTCAGAGGTGTCTGCTTTGGGAGAGCTCGACTTTGTTTCTTCCCGCCACTGGTGCGGCTGCCAATAGTTGTCGTCGCGGACTTCAACGACGCCATCTGCGACGACTTTGACAAGTCGCCCGTCTGAGATGATCCAGCGATCTTCGCCGGTGATGTTGCGGAACCTGCGCGCCATGGCAGACCTCTCCTGGTTGATGCGGCGGGAGAGCCGATGGGGTTAGACCTGGGTGGTGTAGGACAAGACGAACGGCAGATCCACCCGTGCGCCTGTGGTCGTGTAGCCCTGCATGATGGCGCCGGAACGGACCTCAATTTCGGGTGCCCGAATGCCTGTGAGGCCGAGTGTCTGGTCGGCACGTAGCGCCGCGTTGATGTCGTCAAAGATGCCCATGACCGTGACCCGCAGCGCGGGCAGATCGTTGTCGCCGGACCAGCTGGAGATGTGGCAGCGGATGTCGCCGGTTTCGTCCTTCGTCGCCGCCGGGCCGAGGCCGCGGTACTGCTGCGTGAACGCGCCCGCGGTGGGCTCCAGCGAGTCCGGGGCGTTAGCGCCGATGCACACGTAACTGGTCAGCTTGTCCCCCGACGTTGCGGGACCGTCGAACACGTCGCAGGTCAGCGCCGCATCCAGGGCGGTAGTGACAGCCACGGCAATATCGGACCACCGGGACTCAGCCATTGCCGACCAGCCGCAGGGGTTCGAGGAGTTGGGCGGCACGGTTCGGGATGCTGAATCCCATACCGGGTAGCCACTGTTCGTCCATCTGGTTGCCGATCGTCATAGATCCGCGCTGGGTGTCCCACAGGTGCTTAGCGATCCCCAGGACACCGCGGCGGGCGGCGGCTAGTTCACGCCCGGCAACGCCGACGATGTACGTCACGGACACGGTATCCACGCCGGTTGTCCAGTAGCCAAGTTCGGAACCGAACAGGCGCTCTAGAACAACACCGGAACGCAGCCGGTACGCCGTGGCGGCCAGGGTGGTGCCGGAATCGGTGACGGACGTAACCGACAGGGCCGCCGGGGACCGTAGACGGATCGCACTAGATCCGCCGTCGTATGTTTCGGTGACGGCCCGCGGCGATAGTGCCCGGTTGCAGAACTGTTCGGCGGCGGCGGATGCGTCGGCCAACGTGTCCCGCAGTTCCTCGTCGCTGCTGGTGCTGGTGATGTTTAGGTGTGTTTTCAGTTCGGACAGGCCCACGATGCTAGGTAGCGTCGCGTCGTCCACGGTGAAGTCGTCGGTGTAACTAGCGACGATGGTGCCGGTGCCCACCCAGCGGACACGGTGCAGCCCGACCTGTGTCGGGGTGTACGTCGTCGTGTAACTACCGGTGGTCGGGTTCGATACCGATGCGGATGCGGTCGTCAGGTCCGGCAGGGTGATGGTGCAGGAAACGGTGGTGGTGTTCGCCGCCGCGCCCGTGGAATCCTTGACGGTGACGGCCAGGGGCACAACGTCACCTAGATCAGTCGCCATCGGTGGCCTCTTCTTCCTGCTGGTGGGGATCGCCGACCTGTTTGACGTGCCCGGCGTAGTCGGCGATGAACGACTTCTGGTGCCCGATATGCACGGCGGTGTTCACCCAGATCGGGAACCCCAACTGAATGGCCCGGAAGCAGAACGTCACGTCCTCACCCACCGGGTGCATTTCCGATAGTTGCGTCTCCTGAAAGTACGGGTAGGCGGCGTTGAACTTGCGTTCACGCATCGCCTCGCACACGCTGCGGTGGATCAGGAGGCAGGCCGCGCCCGTCGCCGACACCTGGAACATCGAATCTTTGGGGTACGTGGTGTAGCGGACGGTGGCCATGCCCCCGTCGTCGCCCTTCACCAGCTGGTACATGGTGGGTTCTAGTTTGCCGTCGTTCACGGCGAAACACAGGCCACCGACGATCGGTGCGAAGTGTTCCGAATCCTTGTCGGCGTTCGCGTTCACCAGTAGCGCCTCTAGCGTGTTCGGCGCAAACACCATGTCCGTGTCTACCATCCACAGCCATTCGGCGTCGGATTCGTCTAGGAACGCGGTCACGACCTGATTGCGGCTAGACGACACGTTGGCGCTAGAGAACTTGGCGATGACGCCGCCGCCCTCGATGGTCCGCTTCTTCTTCATCCAGTCGAACAGCCGCAGGTTCATCAAACTGTCGTGCCATGTCACGGCCACGTCTACGTTGTGGACGTAACCGATGCAGACCTTGCCCTTTTTCATGTCGTGCCTTTCGGGAGATGGGAGATGGTGGGCAACGCCCGCAGCCCGCACCGGGGAATCAGTGCGGGCTGCGTGACGTGCTGTGTAACTAGAGGCGCAAGGTACGGAAGGCATCGACGTTCAGAACGTCGGCGCCTGTACGCCAGTGGGCAACCCAGCCGCGTTGCAGGGTGGGGATACCCGATCCATCCACAACGTTCTGGACGTACTCAAGCGAGACGCCAATCCGGTCATAGATGAGGTAGTTCGAGAAGTCGCCAACGACGAGCACCTCGGAACCGGTGGTGATGGTGGAATCCATGTGTACGGACTTGTACGTCGGCAGCCCGAGCAACTCGGTTGGCTGTCCGCCACCCATGTTGGCCCAGAAGTTGCCGCCGCCGTAGGTGTCCATGCGGCGAATGATTCCGTAGGTCTTGTAGTTCGCGACCCACGACGCATTTGCCTGGAACACGTCCGGCAATGCCTCAATGGTGGCATCCACATCGGCGCGTGATGCCGTGGTGAACGATCCACCAGTGGTCGGCGACACACGCGACGCGGTGACCGCGGTAACCGCCGTGGCGATACCGTACGGGGCACCTGAGCCGGAACCGACGGCGAATGCCTGCGCCTCCAGCTTGTCCTTGCCCGTCTGCACCATCTTCGGCAACTCGGTCGCAAGGTTCGTGTCCTCGATGACCTCGTATGAACCGATGATGTACGCCGCACCCTTGTACGCCGTGATAGCGGGCTGGGTGAACGTCGGCGAAGCGTCGGTGACAGCAGTCGCCTCAGCGAGCCACTGCGCGGTAACGCCACCGGATACAAGTCCCTGCCACTTGTTCGACATACCGGATTCAACACGGCTGATGGAACGGAACGGGTTCTGTGTTCCGGTCATCGTGTTGATTACGGTTGGATCGAGCAAAAATGGGATTGCGTACCCTCCGTTGCCCGCCGTGGTGCTCATGGCGGTACGTAGTGCAAACGCCTCTTCCGGCGTCAGTTGGCTGTGGTACGACTCCGGGTACTGCATGACCTTCTCAAACGCCGAACGGTAGGCCGGGTTGGCAACCGCTAGTGCGTACTGGTGGAGGCGTACGTCGTTGCGCTGGCTGACGACCGTTGCCTGTTGGCGGGCCGAATCCGGCACACCGGGGGCTTCGCAGTCCTCGATCGCGTTCAGGACGCGGGAGCGCAGTTCGGTGGCGGGGATGTTCCCGCGCTGAACGGCTTCCATGTCCGCGAACGGATCGCGCTTGATGACCACGTTCGGCGCGGATACGGCGCGCTCAACATTCGCCGGGTTCAGTGCCGCGCTGCGGACTGCCTCAAGCTTTGCCGAACGTGTCACGGCCTTGTCGTGGGCTTCCTTCTTTGCGTCCCATTCGATGAGCAGGGTTTCGCTGCGTGCGACCTGTTCCTCGGTGGGTGCTTCGACGCCTTCAAGCTCAACGAGTTCGGAGCGGATTGCTTCCAGCTCGTCGGCCAGCGTCTCGATGTTTTGGGGTTCCATTACAGGAGGCCCCTTTCCCGCAGTTGCCTGCGAATCGAATTACGTTGGATGAGGAGCCGACCGGTGTGCCCATTGGGCGAGTCCGTGTCGGGTAATGCGCTCCGCTCCGGGGCCCCGTCGGGCGTGGTGGCGGAAGATTCGGGGGTGCAGGCACCGGCGGCACAGCAGTCGCATGTGCAGTCGCAGGCGTCCGGTGTTTCGGCGGCGTCGCCGATAGTTACCTCTAGTTCGATGGTTGTCCCGCGGGTGTCGCAGGTGCAGCCAAGCTTGTGGCGCACGCCAAGAATGGCGGCGGATTCGTAGGCCGGGAACGGTGTCGGGCCGTATTCGGTCATCAGCACCTCGTTGCGGGTGACCACCGTTAGCTCACCGGACTTGGAGCGGCGGAAACCGCCCGCGGGGACGGCGGGATCGGAACCGGCGAATCGGCCACTGAATGATTGCCCGGTGATCGCCCCGGTGCGGATCGCCTCCAGCACCTCATCGGCAAGCGGCGTGTTGTTGTATTTCGTCACCGTGTAGAGGCCGCGTGAATCGGCCCGCACTTCCTCCGGTGTCCCGATCGGTAGTGACGCCCGTTCGGATGGGGTTCCCTGCAACGTCAGGCCGTGGTTGTAGAACACGCCAAACGATGTGCCGCGGTGGGCAATGGTGCGGTTGAACGCCTGCGGGCTGATCCGTTCCAGGTACTGCCCCTGGTGGTCATGAATCTCGGTGTCCACGTTGAACACCGCCGCGTACGCCTCCACCGTGCGACCGTCCCCGCCGGAACGAATCGTGATGTCCTCTAGCGGGTAGTTGCGGACGAATGAGGTCATGCTGTGCCTCCCTGCGCGGGCGTCTTGCCCTCTGGATAAAGCGCGGTGGGGATCGCGCCCGTGTGTTGCAACAGGGAGAGGTCACCGGCATCAACGGCGGATGCCACCGTGTCCGGGTCGTATCCGCCGCGAATCAGTTCGGTGGCGGTGAATGCCTTTTCCTTGAACGTCTGCGCGCGTTCCATTTCGCCCTGGCGTAGCGCGGCTATCCCGGCGGTGTCGTACCACAGCCGTGTGCCCGTGGGGACGGTGATCAGGGTTGCTAGTGCGGCGGTGGCCGAACGCCACAGCGGGCGCATGGTCAGGTCGGCGAATCGCCGCATGGCCTGCTCGTAGTTGGAATACGTCGCGGCCTGTAGGCCCTCCTTTAGGCCCACGACGATGCCGGGGACACCGGCGGCGGCGGCGATCCGGTTTTCACCGGCGGCCTGCACAGTCGCAAAGTTCATCTGCTCAAACGAATGCCCAATGATCGTCGGATCGGCACCGTTATCCAGCACAGCGGTTTTCCACCCGTTGCGGGGTCCGCCGTGCGTCGCCTGCCACTGCGCAGACAACTTCTCAATAGCGTCATCGTTCAGTTTCTGCGCGTACTTAATGATCATGTTCGGCGTTGCGGCGTTGTCGAAGAATGCGCGTTTGTGGGTCGTCATCGCGCTGTCCGCATTCACCTCGCGCACAACCGGGGTCAGCCACGACATGCCGCGCCACTGCGCGAGCGGGTCGGGGATCGGTGACCAGTGCGCCACCTCGTCCGTTGTGTAGAACTCGGCGCTACCGTCGGCCTGCCCGTTGTTGCGCCGGTAGATGTAGCCCACAACCTGCCGTGAATAGTCGGCGCGATCGTCGGCCACAATGTCCACCCAGTCCGGGCGCATGCGTTCCAACTGGTCCCCGCAGTTACGCACGAACGCCGAACCCGCTAGGGACACGTCCTGCTCCATGCGCGCCAACAGGTCGCCGGTTGTTCCGCCCGGCCACGGGTTCTCCAACAGGGCTAGATCGGCGGTGCCGAACAGCCGCTTGTCGGTGAGGTTCTGGAACTTGAACTCCGCCTCACTGAACAGCATCAACCGGGCAAGGATCACCGAGAACACGATGGAATTGCCCTTGTACCCGTCGGACGCAAACGACGTGAATACGGGCAGCAACGATTCGGTAGTGCCCTGCGCGTATGACGTGGTGTAGACGTTCTGCCATTCGGGCAGATCCGCGCGGGCCGCCTCCTGCGCTGGGCGCAACCGGTCAATGAGTCTCAAGATCGTCCCCCGAAGTCACGAAGCGCGCCGATACCCACACAGGAGCACCCGGCGGCGATCAGTCCAAGCGGGAGAGATAGCCAGGCGATCCCGGCGACGATAAGAACAGCCCCGACGATGACGAGAAG
>JAULBV010214817.1:0-15290 GCA_032358295.1 Pterothamnion heteromorphum | reverse complement strand
TACTGCGCTCTATTTACACTCTATTTGTACCTAGTACGAGTGCGACATTTTTCAACTCACGTCAGGATGCTACCTTAGTACCCTCTATTTGCCATACATGTTACAGTATGCACTCTGTTTGATATCTTTTGAGACAGACTATTTCTCTTAGGGGCATCGAGGCGGCGCAGGGTCTGCACCATACGGTTAGCGTCGGTCTTCAACATACCCAATCCGGTCTTGACGGTATCAGCAGGGCGTCAGAGGTCGGGCGGCCAGATGTGCACCAGGTACTTGAGGAAGACCGGGAGGAAGGTACCCGATGCGGCGGGCAGTGATGCCAGGATGGATGTATTGACTTCTGGCAGGCTGTCGTGATCCACACCGAGGGCGGACATGGCATCAATGAAGGTTCCCATCATGGAGGGGGCGTCCTGCAGGATGCTAAAGAGGTCGGCAACATCGGGCGGTGTTGCAGCATCGTCCAGTATCTGAGGAAGAGCCTCAATGAGGGCGCGCTGCAGTGCCGGAGCCATGGCTCCTGCAGGACCGGGACGATGCAGAGAAGGGCTTCAGCGAGGGATGGGCCGTCGACGACGTAGTGGATCCCACGCTTCTGGGCGAGGAGGATGTTGGGTCGACCAGCGCGGCAAGGCAGCTGGCTGTGATCATGTCCATTCGCTTTCGCGCCACGCCCTGGTAGTCTAGACTACCAGGGCGTGGCGCGCAAGCAGATGGACACGGTCATAGCGGACAGGGGGTTATTGTATTCAGCAAGAAAAATACATTTATTAAGACATAATGGAACAGGTACTACTTCGGAGGTTATTCCCAAGTGAATTTCATGAAGTCGTCGAACGTCATGAATCCACTTCGAAGTTCATGGTTCACCTCTTTGCCCAGGAAGGTAGTCATGTAAAAAAGCGGCTGCCCGTCACGACCTGTGCTGCCGTGAGCTCTGAACGTGTCGGAGGTGATACCAAGTGAACTGTACGGCGGGATAGTGAAATGGCTGAGATGAATATCCTTATCCCGTGCTTCGCGGACGGAGGAGCGTTCCCATACTTCTCTGCTGTTCGCTCCAATATACATGTCGAAGGGCTCCTCAGTAGTTACGTAGACGTCGATTCCGGGGATAACTTCATGATCCCTTTCCTTCATACAAGTCACGTAAGGTCGTCCTCGCGGGGAGTGGGGAGGGATACTGAACCAGCGCCCGCCCGCCCATGATGAAATGAGGCCGTCGTTGTCCTTCATTGACCTCATCTTCAATGGGCTAAGGAATTGGGCTATGCGGATGTCGATCATGCCTTGGAACTGTGATACTTTGTATATAGAGTGGCCCGGGGGGTACCCTGTGGCAGCGTACCTGCGTAAGATCAGCACAGGAGAGTCTGGTACTGCTTCCCAAAAATCCGGGTTGCGGAAATCTTGCAACGTCGTTACCGTTGCGGAGTACATTGGATCGAGTAGGCTGAACAACTGGACGAGGAACTGAGAAGATGGATGACGGCCAACCACTCTGGCGTCCTTCGTCATGGTCTGTTCAGTGCAGTCGTAGAAAAACCCACGGCATACAAACGCTCCGTACTGTACCAGTGCTTCGTACGTGTATGAGAAGTACGCAAGGGACCGTAAGGTAAAGTCGGGGGGTACGTCCTCTCCTCACCCCAGAGGCGTTTCGATTCAGCGGTACGAGTTATGGTTTCATCCTCAGACGAAGAAGGCGGTACATTCTCATAGGCGAACCGGAAAACAAAGTGGTGGTTGTCGTGAAGCAAACCGTCCATTTCCTCTTGTGGAACGTCCATGTGAAGTAGTAAATGGCTTGGCGACAGCCCCACAAACATGAACCAATGCAGGGGTATGATCCGAAAATCTGACTTCCAAGTTGTACGGGGCCGCCGAATATTGAACACATTCTTCGGACGTGCGGACATGTTCTGCAGCATCAACCGTGACTTCGGGGGTTCCGGAATGTTGACAGTCGGGAAGAGCTCGACGGGGAAGGAGAATAATCCCTTTTCAGTGTTGGATAGTCCTGAGAGGACCATCCCGGTTAGTGAAACTGTGTTTCTTAGAAGCACTGCACATTCAGTGCGTTCGACAACGGCTACGTGTTCTTGGGGTTCATCGGCATTTGACCTGCTTGGTGCCGGAGACAATCTCAACGGGGCAATTGCATTGCGCATGTGTCTGGAAACAGTACGGCCACGAACTTCGCGTTGAATATCAATATGCACTGGTCCTTCGTCTGCGTCCAGTTCACCGCCTTGGCCTTGAACGTCGGTAGGAGTGGTCGTCTTCACTGGATCCACCGGCTGGACACGGACGTCAACGTTCATAGCACGGCTCGTGTTGACCTGACGGACGGGCTCTGGGAAACGTGTGGTACCCTTCGGTACAGATAAACTGTAACCGGGGAGTGTGTTCAAAGCTGTAATGTCTTCCGGAGTGAGGGTACGCAACATTGACATGATATCTGAAATGGCGGTACTGCGTTGCGGAAGTGGTTGTATGTCGGTTTCCTTATGGTCTCCTTCTGAAGCGGTGGCGATGCCGGCGTCATTCTCAGTCTTGTTAGTACCGACAACAGGCGTCTTATTACATTCCGGAGATTTGGCAAGGTCATTGTTGGCAACATTTGGAAGCGAAGAAGGGATAGGAGTGTGAATGGGACCTTCGGTCTCTCTGTGCACTGCTTGAATGGCTTCATTGGACGTATCAGTCACCTTCTGCACTGCTCTATTCTCATCCTTGGAAGCTTTAGTACCTTCGTGCACTGCCGGAATGTCCTCTTTGGAGTTATTAATATCTTTCTGCACTCTTTGAATGTCGTACTTGCTCGTATCAAGATCCTTGTCCATTCCATTAATGTGGTCATTAAGCGGTGTTGACGGTGTTGAATAATCTTCCAAGAACTCCTTGTACTCTTCTGCATCCACCACTGAAATATTTCCATGTGGATCCGGTTCTGGCGCGGCATTGCAATGCCCCGACTTTTCCAAAGCTACTGTTTCCTCACATGCACGGGAGACGTCGTCATGGAGGACTCCCTATCCGTTTCCTTCTTCGGGAGTAGTAGATGTGACAAGCTCATTTCGCCCTGGCTTGTCTGCATCACATCGGTCCCCCTTTCCTATCATCACAAGATCGACAATTTCACTCACGTACTCCTGAATGAAGTGCGACGCAGATCGGTGCGTACCACGGACGGGATGGGTTTCGGGAGCTGGTTTGTGTTCAGAACCCGGGAGGACAGCATCCGTACGTGGTACCGCGTCGCCAGCCGATAACTCTGGAGCCTTTTGAGACGAAGATGGACGGACATGGACGGGACCCTCCGTCACTGTTGGGGCGTCTATGGTTGCGACCTCCGTACCTGTTCCGGGAAACTTCACAGGTGTTGCATTGTTGCTGGGTGGTGGCAGCAGAGTCGATGAAAGAGACACAGGCACGGGGGGCTCCGCCCCTGTTGCCACTTCGCCGGCTGACGACGGAGGAGGCTGTGGTTCCGTTGACGGAGGAGGCTGTAGTTCCGTTGACGGAGGAGGCTGTGGTTCCGTTGACGGAGGAGGCTGTGGTTCCGTTGATGGAGGAGGCTGTGGTTCTGTTGACGGAGGAGGCTGTGGTTCCGTTGATGGAGGCGGCTGTGGTTCCGTTGATGGAGGAGGCTGTGGTTCCGTTGACGTAGGAGGTTGTGGAACTGGTGGGCTTCCGTCGTCGAAACTGGGCCCGAGTTCGTTCAGTACCTCGTCGGCACCTTCCTGAACAGTTCCTGGGGCAGGTAGTTGAACGGGTGGGACTGTTGCGGCAGGAACCTCGGGACTTACCGGCACAATCCCATCTTCGGTTCCTTCGCGGGACTTCGAAGCAGCCTCCTGCACGCGCTGTGAACGACGACGTGGTTCTATGGTAGCAGGTTGAACGTCGCCAGAGGAATCGCTTAGGTCGGTTACTTTCTTCTTCTTCTTCGCAGGCGCTTTCTTGGACTTTTTCTTTCGCTTGCGTGTTGCTTCGCCTACATTGGCGGACGTCAAGTCAACAGGCCATATGGCGCTCTTCACTCTTTTGAACTCAGCATCGGTTACCTCCCTTCCGCAACGTTCACGGAACTCTTTGCGGTGCAGAACCTCATTCGGGAAAGCATCTTCGAGACGACGTGTTGAGGTACTAAAGTATGGTATCCCCCCAGTAGTGTCACCGTTGCCAGCGCATGTGGCTAAGTTGCTTTTTAACAGGTTATGGGCCCAGGCCACGCCCGGGTTCGATTCCCGGCCGGTGCACTACTTTAATATTAAGCCTGAAATTTGATTGGCTAAGGCAAAACGTGAAAAACACAGGACCAGGGGTTGTCCGCAGAAACACGTGTAAGACCTGAATACTCGGCAGAGCAGTGACTACTGTGCGAGGGGGCGTGTTGAGGTACTAAAGTATGGTATCCCCCCAGTAGTGTCACCGTTGCCAGCGCATGTGGCTAAGTTGTCTTTTAACAGTACCAAGCAAGCAACTCGCAGTGCAATGGTTTACGGGACACTAATGACTCCGCTCCGTTTTGCTATAGTATTCCTCTGAGGGCAGTACAATCGGAGTGGTGAGACGCACGCTTCCTTGCTGTGGAAAACGCAGGGGAGGCTACGTTGGGTGCCGCTGTGCCGGATGGATTTGTCCGAGCGGGTTGCCGTCGATCACCACGAAGCTCCGTGAAACGAAGTCAACCACGAAAACAACGCCGACGAACACGACAACAACCACCACCACCAACATCATGACTCCGTGCCTCTCTACCATCGTGACCAAAGAGGGATATGAAGTTTATGCGGAAATTCCCGTAGCTCATTTCTCAAGTGTGTCGTCAACGGGACGGCTGATATCAACGCGTTACGACAGTGCTTCTCAGAACGCTATACTGAACAGCAGGTGTGCTAGCCCAGAGCACTCATGAAGAAGAATGCCGCAAACGGATCGGTGCAGTGTGTGCTCCCTGGTTGCCTACTCATCCGGTTGAACGGAGAAAGCAGTCGTTTTCTCGGCCAGAAATACTTCAGTTCGAATTCTAATTTTGAGTTTCGTGGAGACAATCAAAGGAGACCACATTCTGCCCGGTCCACACGACGGCACTATTCGAGTGTTCTTTCGCTGGGAAGAACTTCCGAAGACGTTCAAAAACAACCGCCCCAGCACTTTAGATGTACGGAATCGTAAATGACTGTACAGCGCTGTACACCCTTGACTAAAGGGAACCTGGACGAGCGGAGTTCATGTAGTTAGAGATTCTATTCAGGTCCAAAGTGGGGACTACCAAATCGTGATCAGCACCAGACATCAGCATCGGTCTGGAGCTAGATCTGATACCGGTGCAGGACGTGTTACCGGTACTATTTTGAGACCGCAAGAACGGGCGTGAGGTCCAAATCCAAGCACCCAGCACGGATCGCATGCTGAGGTTTGGAATTGGATGAAGATGAAACATGCTACGCCTCCGTGTTGCAGTCGCTAGAAAAGAGGAATGAGTACAGGAAGATAGAAAGGGAGATACAGTGGATGGGATAGATGAGAAAGTAAACAGATAAGGAATGAGCTCACCAGACCCCCAGAGGGTTCTCCCATCCGCTGCAACCCCGGAGCTCATTTTCGCTCATCCGCGGCGACGAGTCGAGATTAGAATAGGAACTGTCTGCTTTTCACCACGCGCGCCCTAATCGGTCACACCGAATGTCCGGGATCAGCCGGAGCAGAGTTGGCAAAACACATGGTGCTTACCATTAGCTTAAGCTACCTGCTTAATCTAATGGTGAGCCCCACCTGAGAAGCTCGGCTTCGACCGTCACAGGTCGAAGCCGAGCTTCTTAGAGTTCTGTAAATATTCAGCCCACAAAGGACACATGCGCACGCTCTCGAAACCTTGTCGCAGTTGACTCGAACGGCCGGGTTTCTCCGTATGAGATGCACCTTATCCTTCGGAATGGCTATGCGCATGGGTGTATAGTCTATGACGGATCGGACGTCCTTGGGCTCGACGTCACAAAACACGCCCCGAAACTTGCAGACCCTGACGAGAAGTGCACCTCGGAATCGGCGGGCAGCGGGTGCGCCGAAGGTATGTCTGAGAACGTCGTTCAGGGAGGAGCCGTCCATGTAGTCGGATTTGCAGTAGTAGCTGAGAGCAAGTGTGGCTGAAATATCTCCGTCCAGCGCGGGGTTGACTATGACGGTATTCGGGCCAACTTCGGCCATGAGATATCCGCACAGACTCTGTCTTGGCATCAGTAGAAGGTCGACGGATGTTTTACAGGCGAACCGACTGCGTTCAGGAAGTAAGAAGCAGGTGAAGTACTTCAGTTTTCTCGTTTGATGCTCGTCAGCAGACAGATTCTCTTGGAACCACTTGCAGATGGGCTTGGGCACGTGCCAGTCATGGGGATAGGAGTCTCGGAAGAAGTAGTACACCAGCTTGCCACATATGCAGCGGTGCTGTATGCTCTTCGGGTACCACGCGCATAGCTCGAGGGTCATAGTTTGCGGGGGTGTTGGCGACAAAAGAGGCCTGGACTGGAGCAGAGAGGTGAGATGGAATGGGACTGTACCGGGAAAATAGAGATCGTTCGTCCTGCCGATGCACATACTCTTACGCGTAGAGAACAGGGCAGATTCGTCATGGATTCAACAAGAAGGGGATGTATCGGGATTGACTCAAGCAAAGGTGCCTTCGTCGCGCATTTTCAAGGTGTTCTTTCCGACGGGGTGCTCCGCTCCGCCGGTTTCAAGACTGTTGTCGCTCGGTATCAGGCTAGACAAATGGTAATGCAGGCAATTGCTGGAGGGCAGGGTGGAGCATCTTCACTGGTTTGCCGTTTCAAGTGGGCAGTCAGAAGGATGACGTAGCGCAGCCTTTAGGCATGGTACTTGAGGTGGTGTTGGGACGCACGACCCCAAATTTGAAAGAGATCAGTTCGGTGGTGCGTACACTGCGCGGTCGGTGCCAAGAGGATGTGGTGTAATGTTCTTATTTCACTACAAAACAAAGTTCATTCTCCATCACCTTCACGCTAACCAAGTCTCTAGTAAAGCTGAAGCATGATCGCAACGAAAGCCTATTAGTGGTTTGAGCACAGCTCTCGAATGGGAAGCTGATTCACAGAAAAGGAAGTACAGCGGCGCCGTCCTTCCGCAACGGGTTGCAGCCTGGCAGCGGGCCATCACTGCAGTACCACAACAGACCTGTTCAGAGTAGTTGTGGTAGTGTAGAAAGGCTGAGGGCTTAGCTCGTCTCCGAATATGGTAAAATCCTGTCAGTTTGAATGGCAGCCTGTTCTAGGCAGACAGAAACGATCCATACCTGTGAAGGCTGTCGTCGTAGATGCGTGCGATGCTAGGCGAAGAACATGAGGATTGCCATGCAGAATGATGAACGACGTTGTCTTATTGTGTGCGGTCCTCCGACTATGTGCTATAGACTATCACCGCCGCGCAGCACGCACAGTGCAGTGAGGACGTAGAACGATATCGTGGCAAGTTAGACGCGTTGGCAGTAGAGAATACTCACTGTGGAGTCGAGTTGGGTTAGTTGTACAAGCTCGCATGTAATTTTGCTGTATATAGCAAGCGCGCATATGCGCTGCGCTACAGTAAAATTCACAGTCTTCGGGATCCACCTCTCCCCTCGCCCCCCATACAGCTGATACTCCCCCAGTAATACAGTGCAGTTGTAGCGGTGAGGTCGTCCACCGGAAACTCGGCTAAGTCGCGTCCTTTCAAACCATTCTATAGACGCTTTTCAATAGCGATCAAGTTCCAATTTAACTCTGCCTGCATTCCACTGAAGCTGCTGTAAAGCGAAGATTCTGCGATCTCGCGCGATCCCCCAGGTCCGAATACAGTAATACTGCGCCCTTGAGAGGCTTCCACGTCGGCGCGCGGTACAGTACTGTACGTAAATATCGCCGTCGCGCTTCTCCCACGCCCCACGCTCTCTCCCCGCCCCTCCCCTTCTCCCCGTCCCCGCACTCCCAAGCCCTTCCACGCGAACCCCCTTCCACAATGCCTCATCCCGAATCTCCGGCGCAGCCGTCGCCGTCGAATGAAGCCATACCCCGCACGTCATTCAACACCGCGCTCATAGTCGATCGCACCTTCCACCCGGACAAGTCCGGCCTAGTCGACAGCCTCTGTGCCGCGCTCCTGTCCTCCGGCGCCCGCAGCGCGCTTTGCGACGTGACGATCCTCTCATCGGACGGCGATTCTATCCCGGCCTGCCGCCCACTTCTCGCTCACCGCTCGCCTTACTTCCAGGAACGCTTCTACTCAGACTCTTCCGAGGCGTCCGTCGGGAAGGTTGTATTGCCTTTCTCGACGAAATGTGTTCGCGACGCGCTCCGTTTTCTCTACAGCGACGAGTCTGAGGTTGTCGCCGCGGCCCTATTGCATGTGCACCAGGCCAGTTCCACCAGCGTGAGCGTGTTCTCTGAGAATCTTCAACAACTCATCAACCTCGCGGAGGCCGCCAACTATATGCAGATCGACAGACTGTCGCTGCTCGTTGCCAACACCGTGGACACCGTCTTCCAAGAGGTCAACACAATGACCTGTGCCGTGTTCGAGGCCGCTCATGTTCATGCCACCGGCGCTCTGCGCCAGTGTAGCTTCACGGCGATGAGGGATTACGTGCTTGCATTTCCTGCCAAATGCTTCGGGGTCCCGACTTCGTCGCTCTTTGAGAAGCCGGCAGAGCCTGCTCCTAAACCCTCTGCTGCCCCACGTGGAAAGGCTCGTGCCAGAACGAAATCATCCGCGGTTATATACCGGAGTTGGGCAAAACGTGACAACAAGACTCGGGCAAAGACGAAGCCATCCGCGACAGAAGACGGGAGTTGTGCTAAATCCTCGCTTGGCTTGATGGTATTGCAGCTGAGCACGGAAAGTATTCGCATGCTTTTCGGGAATGGCGTTCCCTCGCACCGCCACACCTCGGAGCAAATGTTCATTGGACTACATGCATGGGCGACGCACGGGGGTTCTGAGAAAGAGCACGACAGCGAGCGCTGGACATTGGCCAGAGAACTGGCTGGAAAGATCGATATCAGTTCGTTTGGTGCTGAGTTTCTGATGTCCGCTGCGGAGAAAAGTGGACTGCTGTCACAGGAGCTAATCGATGCCACTATAAGGAGTACCTTGCTTCTCACATCCGAAAGGCTCGAGAAAGAAGAACAGTCCTCAATGCAGAGGAAAAGGAAACTTGAGGATACTAAGAAGGAGTTGGAGAGGACGCAGAAGCAGCTGAGGACTCGAGAAATGCTCGATGATTCTGAGGATGATACTCTCGGCATTTTCCCTGCCGCGAAATCTCGAAAACCGCGTAGAGCCCTCTCTTGTACCGTTCGCAAGACCTTTCGTAAGAGAAGCATGAACTGAGTTGGGGGCATTGCGTTTTATAGTTTAAAGCAGTTGACGTCCTAATACGAAAAAGTACCCGACCAGTATTGTCACCGTTGCTACATGTGGCTAAGTAGAGTGAACTTAAGCCCCCTAAGAACGATACCGTGCGGGCGACAGCGTGCTATCTGACAGGCTTTTGTACTGCACAAGTCATCAACGGACAAAGAGTCGGTCATCATTAACAGGAAGCCAGTTTCTTTGAATTTTTGATTGTGAAGAATCGTGAAGTCAAAGATAAGGAGAGACGAAAAGAACGTAGTTGTTTCTTCCAAAAGACACGACATCCTACAGCGGTAGTGGTGTTCGACATGTCGCCGACATGTACTGTAGTGCGGGCTGGTGTACTGCTCCCCGCAGATGTCATGACGGTTAAAGGCACCATTCGAAGCAAGACCGACGGAGACACTGGAACGTGTTACCGTCACGGATAGGTCTCTGGTTCCACGAACGTATTCTTCGGATGGAACGGTGTCTGCAGTGTGAGGAGTTGTCAACAGGTGGCATTGCTTGGAGCAAGTACAGGTCGCGGACTGCTCAGTACGTAAGCAGAAGTAGCATCGGACTACCCTCAGGGTGTGCGCTTCGACGTTTGACACATACAGTCGATGACGCTTGCGTCCACGTGAAACCTCGCTTCCTTCTTCTGAGCGAAGTAGTGCAGAGCCCCGTCAACTATGCAGAAAGTATTCACAAACAGGCGCTGTTTTCTGTAATTCGTTCACTCCCTCTGTGTGTCACTCTTCCTTCGCACTTGTACATGCAGCACCCGCCTGATCCTACCGTTCCAGTCGCATTGGCAGAGCCGCATTGCCTACGTAGCGAGATTTTCTATGTGAGCCTTCTCTTCTGAGACCATCCCCAGCACATTGCTATGCAGTCTCTCATCGGCCTCAATTATCGGTCCCGTGCATGAGGCAAAGGCCCCGATGATCGCCAAGCGCCGGCGCGGACCCGAGTCAGCCCCAGTGCCCCGACGTAGACGCTCCTTTGCTTACAGTATACCCCTCTATCGCGGTCCTGCGGTAATGCAGCGTCGGCGTAGAACGATGGCCTGGCAGTTTATACTACATTGATATTTAGAGACTAGACACTACAGCACCCTTCTAACGTGTTTATCCTGTGACTTTCCGTTCCCTAAGGGCTATATTAGGATCATGTTGTTTTACTGGATCAGGTAGTTTCACTTTCACTAAAGCTGCTCCCGCGGGAATTGTCTTTTGACTCGGACAACTTCACCAAGCGCTATGTTCAAGAGGAGAGTGTTCTCTTTCCATCCATCCCAATTCACACTGATGAGGAAGACCTCGCGCAATAGTTACATCGATAGGAGTGCTCGGGTCTCAATTCTGGATCCAAAATTTAGATCAGGAGAATACAGAACGACCGGTTCAAACGAAATGAATACAACACCGCAACCTAACACGCGGCTGTACAGTACCAGGTTCAGTTCGGAAGCCTCGAAAGTCGTCAAGAACCGTCCGAAATTCATCGTACGAGTAGTACGGTATTGCTCTACAGAACGGTGCTAAATCTGATTCACTACCGTTTTGTAGCGCAATTTCCATGCCCTATCTCCTCGCCCCATACTAACAGGGGCGAGGGTGTAGCGCAAGACCAGGAAGAGAGGGGGACATAGTTGGGATTTAGTACGGAGGGGGAGATGAGACCGGCGGATATCCATGCAGCGCCAAAATTAACGAAAACATGTGTCGGACGTTTGACCCAGTAAATCGAATTTTGACCCACATTTATTAGGGAACGGTAGGTACAGTAGCGCTGTCTCTCTCTAGTGCAATTCGCAGCGAGCACGTAATATTTCAGAGAGCGCGCATATGCGCTGCACTACAGTACTCGTCTTCGCATTCGAATACCGCTCTCCTACGCAGAGGTCGCCTTGGTTTACTGTCGTGCTATATGTACACAGAACTATGATCGGTGCTGTACCAGTGTAGTCATCGGTTCCTCATCGCAGCAAGGAACGCGGATAGGCACTTCAGCGCATGAAGCAAGGAACCATTGGAGTGACCAACTCCTGTGAAATGCGTTTGTACTGTACTTGCATACTTAGAGTACGCATTTAGGTTGTAGAACTTTGTAGCTATTCAGCAGCGAGCCTTTAGGCTGTAACAACAGTACACGGAAGGGAGGTTGGTGTTCTTGTTCTACTTCACGTCAAAGTACACCTTTCTACCCTTGAAACGGAAACGAAAACGCATCCTCCCCCCTCCGCCGAGTGGTCACATGCAGAAAACAGAACACTACCGAACGGTAGGTACCAGGAAATGTTTACAGTAATATACGGAGCGACTCGGCTGTACATTGGTTTTCGGGAAGCATTTCTTTTTGATGGCCTTCACGAATGGCTCCGTAGGGAAATGGTATTCTTCGAAGGGCAGTACAGCCCGTAGAGGTCCTGTCGAAAACTTCGGCGAGGCTACGTTGTTCAGAGATGCCGCGGTGGCGGGTGGAAGGGTGCGAGCAGGTCTCCAACGACAACACGATGCCCCTGACGGGACGGCTGATAATAACGCCATACGACACTGCGTATATGAAAGCTCTACTGCAGAACCGCCTGTTGAGAAGGCGGATAGGACGGTTACTGTTAACTAGCCTTTACAGAAGAATGCAGTACATAGGGCCGTGCGTGTGACTTCCTGCTTCTCGCGCCCCTCTCCGCGACTTCCGCGCCGCGGCGGTGGCGCGGACGAATCCACATCAAGGCGAACGGAGAAAACATTCGTTTTCCTCCGTCAGTGCGAATTTCTCGAGGACTATCAACGGATACTATTCACATTAGTGCATGCGGAAGTTCCCCATATCGCAATTCTGCACGGTTACCAGGTGGGGACTCATGTGTGCCTTTGCTGAGAACGAAGCCCGAAGCCGACCGAAACCCTTCGAAAAGAAGCGCCCCGCACTTTACAAGTAAGAAATCGTAAGTTACTGTTCAGCACTATACGCCTGTGGCTCACACCGATACTATTTGAGACTGAAACATTCGAAACCGCGTTGAGGTCCACTTCCGAGCTCCCAGCATTGATCGCATGCAGAGGGAGGGAAATAGGGGAAGACATGAAACAGGACTGGGAAGGATTCTACGTTGTAGGCCAGGGCAATGCCGTGCCGGAAGTACGTACGGAATCGCCGGTCGTCGTTCACTGTGTCGTCCGCGCGCGCGCAGTCTTACACGTCATCTTACTTCACTATACAAAGTGGGCACATCACCGACTCTGGACAGTTTCTCCTCAGCACGGTGGGTACTCTGCCATGTTTCCGATGTACGTTTGAGTGTTTAGTCCGTTTCGTTTTCTCGCAGGCGGACAGATATAGTAAAAGTTTCACGCAGTATTTCTTCTCATGGCGAATAGTGTCGCCGGATCAAGGCAGGAGTCACCTTCCTTCCGAAGTGAAGAACGTACGTAGGGGACGTTGCTTTGCGTTCTTATTATGAAACATACACGGGCCCTAGTGACAAGACGGGCAACAAAAAGGAAGAAACCGGTTCTTGATCAGCACGAGAAAGCGTACCACCTCACACCAAGGGATGTTCTGCTTTCTCCTGGACGGATGCGGGTCCGTTTTTACTTTGACTTCAACTATGGACTCCCGCAGGAACCTTATCCCTCCGAGGAGTGGTCATGAGCACCATCCCTATGCATATGTAGACATTTCCAACTACGTAAAATGTCAGAAGCGCTATAAAGTGCTATATGTATCTAGGCGAAGCTTCCCACCATACAGACACCTTCAACACTGTCCTTGAATTACCTCTTCGTACTCAATTCAGTTTACCGAGGACAAAAACATGACCGCCGCTGTATATCCGACGCTACCTACGAGTGATAGAAGTGTCTCTTTCCTTCTGTAACATCATTTTTGTCGCCTGTAGCTCTTCCTGAGTCCTCAGCAACTCCGCATTGGTGTCCTCCAGCTTCTGTCTCTTCCTCCCTGAATACTCCTTTTCCCTCTCAAATCGTGTTGTAGTGAGCAACAAGGCACTTCTTATAGTGGCATCCATTTTCTCCTTTGAGATCAATCTACTCTTCTCTGCCACGGACAGGAGAAACTCAGGATGAAAAGCACTGATATCCATCTTGCCGGCCAATTCTCTGGCCAAAGCCCAGCGATCGCCGTCTTGCTCTTCATCCGACCCACCACGGCTCGCCCACGCATGTAGGCCGACAAGCATATCCTCTGAAACGCTGCGCTCATAAACAACGACTTTCCTGAAAAGCCTGCGTAGCGTGTCCCCGCTCAATTCAAGTATCATGAAGTGATTTGAGTTGGTTGGGAAATCCTCGTTGTCTTCTGTCGAAGGCAGCCTTCCTTCTGAGAAACAATCATGCTTTGTCCATTTATTGAAGAGCCAGTAGGACATAATGCCGAAGTACATTGCAGGGAAATCAAGGATACGAGCCATCATCCTCGTGACGTTGCACTTGCGAAGAGCACCGGTGGAATGGACATTGACAGCTTCAAGTACGGCGCATCTCATTCTGAACTCATCCTGAGATAAAATATCAGCGGCGTCGGCTGTGCGCTGTGAATTTCACAGTTTCACAGTGTGAAAGCCTGTCGATTTGAAGATAGTCAGCGACCGTGGGTTCACAAGGTCGACCTTGTGATCACGAAGATCGTCCGAGAAGACGCTCATCTCGGTGCAGCCAGCGTCTTCAATGTGCGACAGAACCGTGGCGACGATTTCGGACTCGTCACTGTACAGAAAGCGGAGCACGTCGTGAACATATTTCGAGGAGAAGGGCAGATCAATTTTCTCGGCGCTTGCCTCCGCAAAGTCCGACTGGACGAGTGTCGCGAAGAAAGGCGATCGGTGGGCGAGCAGCATGCGGCTGGCCGGGAAAGCCTCTCGGTCCGATGCCAAGATCCTGACATCGCAATACGGGTTGACTTTCTCGCGGCACAGGAGCTCGGCACACAGACTGTCGACAAGTGCGGGCTTTTCTGGGCGGAACTGCCTTTGTTCGACCAGCCCGTTTTGAGGCGGAGGCCATGGCATCGTTGGACGCGGACGGGTGCGTCGGAGGGTTGGGGTCAGGCATTCCTGGAGTCGGAGCGAAAAGGGGAGTGAGGGGAGGCGGTGCACTTGGAACAAGAGGGATGGATGGATTAGCGAGTGACCGAAGGCGAACCGGAGGCGATAGCGAGGGTGATGCGGCGGCGGCCGGCGGAACCTGATCATTTGCTGTATGTATCACTTACTGTAGATATCCCTCGACGTAGAGGGCCTACAAGGCCGATGTAACTTCACACTTTTTCAGGATCTGTCATGTTCCGCGCCTCTCGGAGGATCATCTGAGGTCGCAGATCTGCAGCATACAGCAGCGCCAGGGTAATGCTGCCAATGTTGATCGGACTTGAATCGCGATGGGCCACCTCATTGGTACAGGTGTGGTATGTTGGTGATAGCGGCGGCTGTATTGAGAGCGGTTGCTTTGTGCCGGCCCCTCCCTGCCGACACTCCGTAAATGGCGTGTCTGCTTGGAGGGGATGGACGGTACTGTAGTTGTTATTTTATACCGGTTGAGCGCCTTTCCCTCCGGAGGTCTGGAACCGGAGTTGCGTCCGTACCCACCATTCTGCCAGCTCATGTACTACTGCTTGCGCAACTACCAGCGGCGCATCACAAGCTCGTGTGCAAGCTGTTCCGCGAGAAGCAGTCAGCGGAGGAGCGTCATAAGCAAAGCCGACCGACTTCATCAAACGTCTCGGTATGAACAGCGTAGGCCGCTTGTTTCCTTCCCTTTCCGCATATGCATATCGGAATTCCAAGCAGGACAGCATTGGGCACTGTTGTCCACAGGTGCGCATATAAATATACTTCACGTCTCCACGCGACTCGCCACGCATGGCTTTTT
>JAULBV010214706.1:0-15304 GCA_032358295.1 Pterothamnion heteromorphum | reverse complement strand
CCCCCCCCCTCCCCCCCCCCCTCACCCTCCCCTCACCCCTCCCCCCTCTCCCCTCACCCCTCCCCCTCTCTAATAATTTGTTGGCCGGAAATGTTTTTGAGATTTATTTAAAAAAAAAAATTGTTAAGGCTTCAAAATTGTTTTTCCACCTGGTGCTACCCCTAATATCATAAACACGTAATCCTGTATCCACTGGTGACCAGTAAACATTTCACATTATGTTTAAAATGACATCAACTTCCCATAGAATTTGTACACTGCCACCAGTTACCACTGGCATAGTATTTACACTAATATTCTTTTCTTTTTAATTAAAGACTAGAATTCAAGTGTTTAATGCATTATCATTTGATGCATTATGTGGAAATTTATAAAGTGTCACCACTACACAACCAGTACCAAGCAGCAAATCCCCTGCTACCTAATTTTTTCAAAGTATTTTTCAGTGGAAACAAAAGAATAAAATGCGAGTGACCCAAATTTACTTGAAAATTAAACTTTGTTTCTCCCTGTTTTCTCATCAGATTAGACACGACAGCCATCACCATGGTGAATTCAAAATCAAGATGATGTCACTTCATTCGTATAGTTCTACCTTCAATTGGACGGTAGTGACAGGGCAGTATTGAAGAGGTGAGTCTATACTTAAGCATCCAATTTGACCTGCTCCATCAAAACCAGACAAAGCATGTACCAAAAATGTTGTTCTGTTGCTTGTTAAAAACAAACTATTGTATGACACTGTTTTTCAGGGGGAAAAAAACCAATGGCGTATATATTGCTGCTGGAAATACTGATTGAAAGCAATGTTTAAAGCTTTTGCAGTGTTTTTGTATGCGAATGAATTGACTACCAAAATACTCATAAATAAGCCCAAATCCAAACAAAAATGGTGTTGATTGGCCGAGACTGAAATCTGGGCTGTCTGTTCAAGCTTGCACATAGTTCTTGAAGAACATGTAATTCACTAAGATTATTGCAATTCAAAATTCTGAAATGCAAACATTTGTTTTTTGTTTGTTAGGCATGCATGGTTTGATGGAGCAAGGCACTTGTGCTTTCTCTTCAAATTTTCATTTACTGAAAAGTGTATCTCACATGCACTTGACATTTCTCATAAATTTAAATCTTGCGCTTGTCTGAATTTTCAAGTGTAATTTTAAGATGCACTGTCCGTGCTAATTTTGAGTTTCACCCCGAAAAATTAATTCCTTCTTTCAATTGCTATTTTCCTGGCAGTACAAAGGTTACTTTTAAATGACACGAATTGTCGGCTCGCAGGCAATTCAGCTGAGTAGTAGTGAGCGCCTAATGTGGGTTCACTTACGTCCACATTACAATCGTAAAAGTATATACAAACTCGCTTCGTGATCAGCGACGGTAGAAAAACAAGGAAAATCATTGGAAAGCTGTGAAATATTTATCTTCCAACACACAGAAATGTGAGTATACATGTATCAGTAGCAGAAGAAAAAAATGTATTCATCAGAAAAAAAACAATTTTTTTTTATCTTCTCCATAGTTTTGGAGTGATTTTATTCCTTTGGTTTAGATACTTGTACTTTTGCAGTCTGGTAATGCTTATTAAAAACTAGAACTGGTTTTTCTTTCAAAGGCTGCAAAGGTCACCAGACAATAGAAAAGTCAAACTAATAAGGCCCCAAGAAATGAAGTATCTCTAGCTAGAAACGCTTCTTGTGGAGACACTGAAGATATTCCAGAGTGACGTGAATTTGCATTTCTGTGATAATTTTTCTGTGATAATTTGTTAGCAGGAAAAAAAATATTTTTCTCGCAAGCACGGACAGTATATCTTCATTTGATTGCTTGATAACTGTTTCAGACCTGCATTTTTTTTACAAGCTCAGTTGATTGATAAAAGAATTTGAACTTCAAACTTTTGTGAGGATTTGGATAGATTTTTGCCTTAATTTTTGACACTAATTTGATGAAAATATATGGTTCAGTACTTCCTCTTAAATTTTGTTGCATTATATGCTACATCCATTACAGTGTTATTCCAAATGAATTTAATCAAAAAGAGCCAAGAGATTAATATTTGGAAGCAAAACAATTTTTAAAAGTATTTTTTTCAAAGTGTAGGAAATGTTTGAAGTATGTCACAATAAGATCCAGTTGGGGCTGATGAGGTTGTGAGTCTATCAGAGTTGGGCCTTCCAACTCCTCATGTGGTTTTCATTCCCCTTAAGCTCACCACAATCCTTGCCTAATCTGTCATGTTGAGATCCAATGGGGGCTGATGAAGTACATGTCCAAGCATATCAGTCACAGTTGAGCCTTCTCCTATATCTGATACTTCCTAAATTTAATGTTATCAAACCAATTCCTCAATAATGTTCAGGTTATTTCTCCGATTTCTAAAACCGTGAAATAATGAGAAACATGTGTGAAACATAAGTACAACAAACCCTTTTTTGTGGATAGAGATAGAGGATAGAGATTGATAGAGAATTTGGCATTAACTGTACTAGCAACGGTGGCATTATACAAAAAACAAAAAAAACTGCTTAACCACAAGGATGTCTTGACTTATGTGTTCACATTTGTTGTTGCCACAACAAAATGAAGAAGCGAACTGATGTTGTGGAGACCCCTAACTTTGGTGCACTTTGACTTTTTTCTCAACTTTCCTCGAGTAGTGGTGCCAGACTTCTTAGTTGATGAGCTTCAAACTTGTTCAGTTGAATATGCGGCCTAGTATTACCCTGATAAAACTTGCTTAGCAAATCATATGAAAAAGTGTCTTGGAATTGTCTAAAAGTTGAAACGGTGGCGTCTGGAAATTGGGCACAAAATCAGGCCGTGGGTCCCAGAACATGGGCACGCTTAAAAAATCTCAATGAATCGGAAGTAAACCTATGAGAATCTTTTTGATGCTGACAAATTATGATTAACCATTGTTATCACATTCACATACCCAACTTCGTGTTTTGGTACATCTGAAAAGCATTCACAGTGCATTAAAAAAAAAAGGGAAATCGTATTGAAATAACAATACTGGTAACTTTGAAATGGGTCATTACACTTGAGCTTTATGAGCAGGGATTTTTGAGCTCACCAGAACATCACTTTCTGTGCAAGGTGCTAGAGGGAAAAAAAGGGGTGATAAATTGTTTTCCAAAAATGCTAAATTTTTCAAATGGTTCAGCTACCTACCTTTGAAATTTCACTGTATATCCAAGTACATACTTCCGAGTTTGCAATCTGTCAGAGTACAATTTTTAAGACGTGGTGGCTTGGTCAGTGTTATTCTTTGATTACTGAGTCTTCTTTTACGCATGGTTGTAATTTTATGTTAAATTGGAATCCTAATAAAATACTTGGTTCACTCTGCATTATATTCATACTTTGCTTGATTGCACAAACATTTAACCCTAACCCTGCTGAATCCAACAAGATCCAACAACAAAAAATGTTGTTGATCTGAGCAGTGAATAAAAGATATTTTGTTCTAGCTGTTGGATCCTGTTGGATTCAGCAGGCAACACACTTCAGTAGCTGTTGGATATTGTTGGATCCAGCATGGTCCCAGCAAAATACCTGCAGCAGGTTTAGGGTTAATGTCTCGGTAAACAATTTGAAATAATACATTCTTGTTGCCATGCATTCACAATGTCTTTGTACACTTCTTATAGTTCAAGTTAAATACGATGTGTGACAGTGTGTTAGCTGATAATTTCATCATGAATTGAATTCACAAAACTTCTTTCATCAGTGGAGATATTTTGTAGGCCATATCTTGTCAATTTCCTGCCTTATTCAGTCTTAACAACTTTTAAGTTTAGAATACATAGGCCTGTCTTTTCAGTGGACTCCAACATTATTTGGACATGCAAGCATCTTTTAATTGATTTATAATTTTGTTATAGTCATTATATTCTTGTTTAAGCTTTGGAGAACAAATAAAATGTAGGATTGTTGACAGGCAAGTATCGTCCATTTTGTTGGCCACCCAAATCTTGAAATGTCCTTATAATTTTGGAATCCACTAAAAGTGAGTCTAAGTTACAGTAGTCCAGTTCATTTAAGGTTCATTCAGATATTTTCCATGGAACATTTCGCTCCAGACAAAAGACATGCGAGGGCTTTTAAAACAAACAGCTTTAATATTTTTAAATGTAGTAACAAATTAATTAAAGGTGTACCCATGTCAAGCAAATTTACTTACATGTAGCTTACTTGGAAATTTTTTAAAATGTTCTTGAAGTTTGATATTTTAGAAATAAGCCAAATTGTCCGGCATTGTATGGGACAGATGTCATTTTCCTTGTAAGCATCCCTGTTTTCAGCTGTTTCCATGTCATTTGATGGTCAAAATAAAATATGCATTGATTATCCAACCTTATACTGTGAACGGACAATGAAATAGTACATTTAAAATCAACTTCAACTTCAATCGTTTCATTGGAAATCATAATACCGCCAATTCATTTCATGTTTGATCTTTGAGTTTATTTTACAAAATTTGCTGAGTATCTTTTGACATATTTCTAATCCCCTTCGGGCAATTTACAAAAAGTATACTTGAGAAAACTTTATTGCAAATACGTGTGTGATGGCATTCTATACCTTAGACTGTATATAAAATGTGCTTAAATCTGAAGAAGCTTCATGTGCCTGTGCCATTCTGGTGATCCTTGTTGGAAGAACAAAAACTGTATAATTTTTTATCAAACTTATTATGACCTGAAAATCAAGAGATGCATTATGCAAGGTTTCAGATATGCCAAGTTGATAGATATTCTGAATGAAGAAAACTACATGTTTTTAGGATTTTCACTGGACTAGATATCCACTTAAAGTCCAATACCGGTTGAAGTATTTTCTAAATAGATTTTTAGAAACACTACTTGTCCAGTGGACTCGGTCGGACAGCTAAAATAATTTTTGGACGGTTCTTTACTTGCAGTAAAATGGTGATAACCATTTTTATACGAGAAAGTGTTGCGTGCAAAGATAAGTTTCATGTTCAAGTTGAAACCAACTACCATAATTAACACTTTTGCTACAGGAAGCCTTCAGAGTGGATAAAATAATGCTAGATTTAACTTGGAAAAGTAAAATTTCCAAATAAATTATACCAAGCCTACTCATGAAGACTATCAAAGGAATTTACATTTGACTGTTGTATTATGCCACCGCTTCAAAAAAACCTCAAATTACCACAAACCAATATGTCCTCTTTGAAACATAAATTATGCATAATGTTCTTTGGAATTTGATGCATAACTCCCTCCCCTACTTTTTGTTTATCATGTTTAAACTTTTTTAAACAAAAGTTTTGCTGAGTATCTTTTGACACATTGTGCTAAAATGCATACTCGAGAAAACTTTCATTGCAGTATACGTGCGATGGCATCATATAACGCCTTCAAGAACTTTTTTTCTCCACGATATACCTCGCGTATTAAATTGATATTACGCATGTGTTTTGGGGAAGGGAACGTTAGTGGTTGGCTGGACATAGTGTTGCTCTTTCATCACCTGGAGGTGTTGCGGACCTGCAAATCAGCCGGCGGGGCCCGGGCCCTTAAACTGCACGGTACACGGTCCGACCTCGCAGGACACTTGTGACACTAGTGTCTGGAGGATCACGAGCACTTGCTTTCCCCTTCTATTACCTTGCTATCCTGTTGGGGGGTTTTTTTGGTCACCTTTGTGCATTCATTTACTGGCATAGTTCAACAATACGATTCTTGTTGTCCGAAGAGCCACACAGAATCGTCTTTTCTACATTTTCCTACTCTGACAATGTATTGCATGCAATGCTGACTAGGTTTGGCAGTAGTATACAGCTAACCGGTCTGGGCCTATGATGTGACGAGAATACTGCAGAGTTGTCAATTAGTCTTGTTAATGGCACAAAGGGCATAATATTGGCATAGGTGCGGTGCCACATAACCACATCATATAATTCCTTCAAGTACTTTGATTAATTACATAGTTATTTTAGGATCTTTATGGAATTAGTATATTAAATGATACATTCAACCGACACAAAGTGGTTAAAACTGTCTGAAAGTATTTATAAATGAATTAAATGATCCTAATCTTTGATTCGTTCATACTTGTATACTGTGACATGCAATATAAAGGGATTTATATGCACTGAAAACAATGAGAATTTGACCCAATCTGCACAAACGGTGAGTTAATTTTTGTGAAGTGTAAATTCCTTTTATTGACTTTCAAAGTGGAGCAGTTGAAAAATTCGCAAAATTGTCATTTCTTGCTTTTACGTTTACTTTGCTTGTTTACTTTACTTGTTAAACAAAGAAATGTTAAAATGTTTTAGGAAAATTGAGCTTCCTTTCGTTTGTGCATGTCTTTTCGGCCAAGCACATTCATAATATTTACCAAATGAAAGAGTCAGTTGTACCAAACTGAATTTTCCAACAAGAGACTCGCATCTGCAAAGCTGATCACTTAATGTTTAATTGTATAACCTTTGCATAAATGTGTGGGATTGGGCCAATGTAATATAATACAACCGTCTTGGCATTATGTTGCCACAAATAAAGTCTAAGAAATCATATTTTCCAGTCAGAATCCTTTAGGTAGCTCGGTGTTTGTGGTGAAAGCCAAGTAAAAGCCAGCAGAGCAACGAGAGAATGATCACCAAGTAAGCCTGGTCTCGCTCTGTTACTCCGGACTTTGAAACAAGCCAAGATAATTATCATTCAAGAAAATCATCCACTTTTTGGAGCAAAACTGCTTGCTTGCCAGTGGTGGCAACACTTGACAGACAAGGGCATCTTCATCAAAGTGTACAAGACCAGTGATTTAACCATCTTTACTTGGAGGCACAGTGTTTGACTGGTTAGCATGGAGGACTTAAGTTCTTGTGACGATGGTCATAGAACATAGGTCGAATGCTTACCTCCCACGATATACAAATGTATGCAGAAGGTGCTCAAGACTTCAATAAAAAGCATTTCATCAAATGAGTATGCTCAACCAGCTACTATACTCGATCATCTTTACATGATGGATGCAAGGTGGTTGACTGGTTAGCATGGAGGACTTAAATTCTTGTGGCGATGGTCATAGAACGTAGGTCGAATGCTAACCTCCCACGATATACAAATGCAGAAGGTGCTCAAGACTTCAATAAAAAGTAGGTCATCAAATGACTGTGCTCAACCAGCTAGCACTGAACTTCACCAAGAAATGGAGACCAGCTAGAGACACTTTATCTCAACATTTCTCCACTCACTAGAAAATGGAGACCTGTGACAGTTCATCTCAGTGACGTCCGTCCACCCAATAGCAAATGGACACCACAACGGTTCATCACAGTGATGCCTGCCTACTTGCTAGCAAATGGATACTTGTGACAGTTCATCGCAGTGACTTCTCTCCTCCCTAAGCAAATGGCTTTTAATCACCAAAATTTGACTCATTTGACTATATGACTCAGGAGAATATGATTTCTTTTTTGGTTCACAAATCTTAGTTCATACAAAAACTTACTTCATGCAAAAGATTGTAATTATGTATGTTAAAATAACTTAAATGAAATACACAATTTAAGATGTGATTTTGTAGCCATTCAGAACATTTCAGCAAGGAATGGTCGAATGTCCGGACCTAACTTTTATCAATTTTTAATGTAAATGTTTTGAAAAACTGTATTGAGTGTAGTTATAGCAGGGATGGGAGACTTCAGCAAGTAGAGTGCACTTGATCCTTGGAACAGCCTCACATCAGGGTGTCAGTTGGGTATAACACTTGACTGGCGGTGACGGTGTATCTTTACCTAGTAACTGCTGTGGTATAATGTATCATGGGGTTGGGAAGGGTTTAAGAATGAATAAAGAGTAATATTTTGTACTGGGGATGGGAGACTTCAGCAAGTAGAGTGCACTTGATCCTTGGAACAGCCTCACATCAGGGTGTCAGTTGGGTATACACTTGACTGGCGGTGACGGTGTATCTTTACCTTGTAACTGCTGTGGTGTAATGTATCATGGGGTTGGGAAGGGTTTGAGTATAAATGAAGAGTAATGATTTGAAATGGCATGAGATCTCCCTCCAAATCAATTTACCTGTCCCTTCATTCGTACCAATACGTGTACAGATTTCACAAGATTTTTTCAATCTGCCCTTACCCCACCTTCCAGTCCCTGGCCCAAGTTCAGTGGCCTGTCCTCCCATGCCATTTCAAATGAATTAAATAGCCTGAATAACAGTATCATGTCAAGATATGGTCAGATTAGATACTTGCTCGTCTCAATGTAATGTTTTATTTGTCAATGCATGCATGGTCACGAGAACTTCTGTATGGTATTTATAGTCAGATTGGTATTCACACATACGGTGACATCAAGCAGAATGTATGGTTGGGTTAAGAGCACATTTTTTCATAGTTGTTCAAAATAGGATTTCACTGTACCAAGCCTATTGAGTTTATTACTAAATGAATGAGAAGAAAAATGTCAGCCGCATAGCATATGCAGTAATTGCGAAGTAAAATACTTCCGTCAAGGGGTATTTGTAAACTTGGTTTTTAGGGCTGCATTGTTAGTGACAAAAATAATTCAAATTATGACTACTCATCGCGTAAAGATTGAACCATGCACTATTATGAGATCTTGGCATAACTAATGTGAACACATATTGCCGCTTTATACTCGGACTCAAATAAACATGCAAAGGAGCCAATTCATTGAGTTTATGCCACAGCTTCAAGATATTTTATTCCGGATACCAGTGATAGGGCAAACCGGTCCAATGAAATAAACTTAAATTCAGATAATGGGCAACACCAGGCCCGACCAGAAAGGGGGGAACACCAATCCCCTGGGCAACACCAGGCCCGACCAGTAATGGGCAACCACATGCCCAAAGCCAAAGAGGCAAACACATCGATGCACATGACAAACACACGGATTAACACATAATAACTTCCCACCATGTTACATTCGGTCAGGAAAGCATAGCCTCAGGAAACTCGGGAGCGCTATGGCGACTAATTAAGTTTGCATATAAAACAAATAGAAATAACAACAGGAACTGATCTATTTGCCCCATAAATGTGAGGAATTGGGTTACTGGCTGTCTGTATCCGTAAGAAAAATGCCAAGCATGGGAAGAAAAAAAAAAAAGGGGGGGAGGCCACAAAAACCCAGCAACCCCTCAAAAGGGGAAGAACCCATATATAGCCTCATGACACGTTCGAGCGCTATATTTGAAATTATCAGCCCAATTTTGGTGGAGCTTAGGGGGTGGCGGTGGGTTAAAACTTAACAAGCAAAAAATTGCATGTTCACTTGAAGATTGGCTGTGACAGAGTGGCTGTAAGTTACAAGCAGCGGGAAAGCCCAGTGTCCCGACGCGCAGCCCACTAAACTCATTGGCTAAAAGTTTCCAGTTATACGCGCGACTTTCACATCTTGCATAATTATCCCTTATATGGTAGTTCCCCAGGTTGGGCGAGCCTGTAATAAGCTAAAGCGTTCGCAGCAAGTTAACGTAAAAGTTCGGTGATCTACCAAGGCTACCATGCACTCGTTTGCAGTGACAATTAAACGCTATGGAATACGAAAGCTGGCTATTGCCAGGCTACGTGGGCTTTCGCCGAGTATAAAATCTTTTACCTTTGAAAGGTAAAAGGA
Organism: Pterothamnion heteromorphum; assembly: GCA_032358295.1. Lineage (NCBI taxonomy): Eukaryota > Rhodophyta > Florideophyceae > Ceramiales > Ceramiaceae > Pterothamnion > Pterothamnion heteromorphum. Next base: position 5,666 of record JAULBV010214706.1, on the reverse strand, counting down.
ATTATCTTCCCAATACATCCATCAAGTACAGCTCATAATGCACTGATGCCATTTATTCCACCAATTATTTGCCCCAACTGGATCAATATTTTGTAGATGTTTTGCATCACAGCTTTGTTTCATTGATTAAACAGGTCTTTTCGCTCCCGACCAGTTGAAAAACTGAAACTTTAGTTCAAAGGACGACGCGCTAATTAGGACCTGGCAGGGTACAGGATTAGGATCAAAATCAGTCTGTATATTCGCAAAAATAAAGTTGTAAAAAATGATAATTGGTGGTAACTTCACGTGGAAAAATTGAACTTGAAATGGAGATGCACCTGTTATGATCAAAAAGATTATTGTTGATCAACAAAATGAACTTGTAGAAAAGTTTGCTATCATAGCTGGGTGGCCACTTTGAAAATATTCAGCTTTCATGCAACATTTAGCATTTCTGTACTCGGATTTATGAGGTTTGATGCACTCTACACAGTCATAATTTTCTCTTTTTTTCCGGCCCAATTAAATTAATTTATTGCTCAGTCTTGTTTCGGTGGCCACCCTCAAAATTTCAAATTGGAACAACATACAAGAAAATAACCTGTACCCTGCCTTACACTAACATGTCTATTTTTTACCCACATGTATGGATGAGGAACGGACACTGCATGAGCCTTGGCGGACATCATGAACTACAGATGCCAACTCCCGTCGCTGATGTCTCAATCTGTTGTCAACCTGTGGCACTCTCATCTTCAAGACTGGATGGACTCATCTTAGGAATGGGCAAATCCATGGCAATGGCAGGACACAGACAAAACTTATACAAGATTGGTTGTTACATAGAACTCCATCTGGGAACAAGTTTTTCTCCCTGAAAATTAACTGCTGCTACTGATTTTTAAGTTCAACTTTGGATCAAGAATAAAAAGGAGAATTTGGTAGAATGCATCTCATCTCCAGATCACAAATGTTCAGAGAATTCACCTGTTGCTGTTGCCTGCTCATGTTCAGCTGGGGCCCAACTGTCAAAAATATGTCCAGCTGTCTTTGCCATGGATCTTTTTTAAATTAATTTATTGCCCAGCATTATACAAATATTAGATTCTTTTAAAACCAGGCACATGTCGCTGAAAATAAAAGCCAATCTAAAGGCTTTGAAGGGAAATTACACCTTTGGATTTTGTTGGGGTGATGTTTATCAATTTATGCATTTATGGTATTACACCACAAAGACATTGATGCAAAAGTTTGAGCTCATCAGTAGGTGATTAACTTTCTAAAACATCCAGGAAGTAATATTCACGTTGTATCAAGGATTAGATGACCACTGCAGTGTTTTTCTGAAATGTCAAAATCTTAGACTTCCAACATCAGAGCTACAAATGCCTTTAGTGTACAATTCCTTTTTTTCAAAATGGCAGCACAGGCATGCCAATGGGACAACCTCTTATGATGTTTGTATGTAGGAGACTATGTGTATATTGCCATTTTAAAACAAATAAGGCTTACTCGCAAACCAAAGGAACTGCTGTAATATTTCTAATAAGATGAAATTGAGAGAAGATAAAATTATAAAGATTTCCGACATGTGCCTGGCTAATTGTATTATTTTAATTGCAATCTACATGTAGGTGTATTTATACATTGTAAACATTTTAAAACCATGGTGTATCTACACTAGCACATCATGAATATTTTGGCCTTTTCATATAAGTCAGCATTATCCAAACAAATAAAGTTGAATTTTGTTGAGATATATTCATATTATATTTGCATTGCTTGTAAACCTGGGGACATAATAGTTTCTGTTAATAGCAGTGTAGAGCGTTTATTCTTTGGAAGGATTTGATTTAAAATTATAAATTTAAAATCTACAAATGCGGACAGTATAAATGTTCATGAAACTTATGATGTGCTAGTGTAGATTATTGTGTTGTGTATTGAATCCAATCAATAAACATGATCCTTTGTCGCTTCTGTGTTGGTTATTCTTGACATTAATCTGCTGTTTATTTCAACACTTGGCAGCCAATTCTTGTATTTTATTAAATTAGAAAAGTCCTCTAAAACCGTCGATTCTTCAATATCTTCAAAAAGAACATAGGCTTGTCAATGTTGTATTTTATTTCAAGTTGCTTTGAAAGAGCTGCTTTGTTTGTTGAAATAGACAGCAGATTTTGTGTTCTTGATTGGGGGAGGGATTTGCACTTTATGTAATGGGGGATACTTGGGCAATTGTGGGGGAAGGTTAGTCTGGTTCCCAGACCAAATAAATCCGACTACTCTCTCTCGATTATAAGGTCCGGTATCACCCAATGTCACGTGACAAAAAAAAGGAGGAATTCCTCATTTTCCGAAAATAGCCGAAAATTGCCGAACTCGTTTCGTCACCATTCGGATAGTATCGTTGATGGTCGGGCATTTTCGGGCATGTGTGATTGGTTTGTCAATAGAGCTTAGCAAAAGTTGTTTGTCTGCTTTGTTGACGTTTTTTGAATGTTTTCTCACTCTACGGTGAAATCGAATTTAAAAAAACAACACCGCTTGCAGCTTTGTCAAAGTGAAAACACGTACTACACGTCTAAAAATATATTCGTGCCCGATTATCGACGGGTGACCCGTGACATGTTGCGTCATGCTCTATTTTTAACCGTGGGCGATACCTGACCTAAGATTTATCAAGAAAGTCGTCAGGGAATCTTTGGTCAGGGAACCAGACTAGGTCTAGGTCTTCGCCTGTTGCAAATACGTGGGCATATGCCGACAATAGACGTAGCCGTAGCTCTGGAAGCCCGTTTCGGACACGGCCTATTCTAAAAAGTAGAGGAAAAGTGTTCAGACAATAGAGGGCGCCATACTGTGAGGAGAGTATTTTAGGCCGTGTCCGAAACGGGCTTCCAGAGCTACGTCTATTGTCGGCACGTGCTCGTGTATTTGCAACCGGCCTTATACTCTAAAAAAGAAAGTAAGATTTCTCCCTTGAATTGTAGCGCCCTCTACAGTCTCAATACTTAATAAATTGGGCCAATAGAGGGCTCTATGCTATGAAAATTACTTGTTGGTACATGCACCCTCGAAGAACTAATGCACTTTTGCGAGTTTAATCTCTGCTCACAAATGGCGCCCTCTACCTCAAATAGAGGGTGCTTTTATTTTGAGAATTTATTGACGAGTAAAACAACTAGTTGAGGATAAACGTTATTGCTGAAATTTTTTTAGTTGAACTTTGACCTTTTAACTTTGTGTACTGTTGCACAATAGCGCCCTCTATTCCCTCAATTAAAATTACACTCTTTGGTGTTCCAAATTGGGGGTGGGGCAGAGAAATAGGGAGTGGATTAAAGGTTGAAGACAGAGGGCGCTATATCAGACTGTGCTGGCGCCCTCTATTGTCTGCAATAATTTAGGGAGTTATCAGACAGAAATAGGCAATACAAATTGTAACACCGCCCTCTGTTGACTACAATGTACCTTAGCAACTGAATAAATAGAAGTCGGCAACTTGTAAATATCCGAGTGATTCATTTGTTTTGTCTTTCAAATGAGCTGATTAATATTTTTAATTTGAACTTTGACCCGAACTTTGAACTCTGACCCTTGAACCGGTGCGCACACACATTTTCCCCCACCCACAGACACCAACAGGTGGAAGCTTCCCAACTATCTACATCAACTTGTGATCAATTATTTATGAGCAAAGTTTTAAGAGTCCATTAAATAAAATAATGAATCAAATTATTATTTGAATTGAATTTATTTGATCTCTGACTTTGACCCTTCAACTTTGCCCCTTCAACTTTGACCCTTCAACTGACAAAAAAAAGCCCGGCCACATACAGGCCCCCCTGGTGCGCACACGCATGTTCCCCACCCACAGACACCAACAGGTGGAAGCTGCCCAACTATCTACATCAACTTGTGATCAACTATTGATATGTATACAGACACCCCCTGATCTTGCAAGTAGTTGAGCAATCATGGATGACCTCAGTAGACAGCAACATAATAAGGATCCTATAAACTTGGACAATTGGTTCAATTGTTTACTAAGCAGATGTATTTTATGGAAGCGTTGGCTAGGGAGTTGCCATGGTAACCCACTCCAAGAACAATTGTTTAAGAAGACCCCTTGCATCTATCGTTTATTGTCCCACTCAACATATCTGATGTTCACAGTTGTGTCATTTGACCTTTTGATCCAATCCAATAAAATATTCAACAGATTGGCTTTATATTTGCAAGTTTTCTTGGATATTTTTCTATGTCGGATGATAAAAGGTCAATCATATTGGCTCCATTTAAATTGGCAACTTTAACAGTACAATTCTTAAATCTTTCTGCTGTTTATTGTGCCTACATGTTCCATTAAGCAGTTCTCTTTAATAGTCTGTAAATCTTAGTCCATGTTTGTCGCTAGGATTGTGAATAAAGTGTCTAATTCTCTGAAATTCCGATTGATTTACGTTCCTTTATTTGTGTATCTGGAGCTTGTCTTTATTGCTCAATTCAGGTGAATTCATACGGGTGCAACATTGCGGTCAACATCTGGTGGAATCACCAGGCCTACGTTGTACCGACCCCGGAGTCCTGCGGTAGGCCGGACCCTGGGCTCTCGCTGGCTGATGTCAGCTTCTACTATCATGACCAGACCAATGCCGACAGACGGGTGAACCTCCACCCACCCGGAGTTGGACTTCGTCAAGAATCCGTCGTGAGTTCCGTTATTTCATTTCCTGAAGGTTGGCATACAGACGCATTATGCAAGCCCGTAGCCATACCTCGAGAAGGGGGAGGGGGGGGGTCGTTTCTGTGAAAAGTGGACCTTTGTCCTGTGAGACTCTTTTTGCCCCTGAGGGCGCCTTTCAATCGTAAACTATATTACGAACGATGTAATGGGTCGTGTCGGCCTATATCGACGTCCATGGTGCTTCTTCAATTTGGAAAAAACGGACCTTAAAAAAAGAAAAAAGAAAAAGGACCACAGGGGGAGGGTCGTCTGACCCCCCGACCCCCGACCCCCCGACCGAGGAAATACTGCGATGTGAAGCACCAGGAAAAAACGGATATTTAACCGGTTTCCCTCCACTCTGACAGATATTTCAACTCCTTGATATTGACAGTAATGGTGAGATAACATTTCAGGATACGAAGACGTTTTCAAAACAAGTGAACCGGGTACGACAATGTTACATCTCAGTTGCGTAAATATGGGGGTGGGGGTGTGCAGGGGCATGTGCCCCCCCAACCGAGGCACGTGTTCCCCGAATGCCCCTCCCCATTTGAGAAGCCAGTTGCATTTCCTTTCTTTGGTACCCCTTAGAAAACTAATGTGTGCACCCCAGCCTTGGTGCCCGCAAATTGGACCCTAGTTAGGCCAAGGTAATTCCTCTTTTAGAATACCATAATTTTTATTTACGTTTTGTCTGCAAAATACAGAGAAACATAAAAAAGCTTTTGAGCCTTTCAGTAGTAGAAATCTCATCGATCCTCCATTTGTTGGTCATCATGAAATCAACCAATTGGCCTTTCATTCCTGTTTATGGCACGCGATGAGAGTGAATAGCCCCCTGTCAGTGGCGTATCCAGGTTTGGGGTCCATGATTGGGGGGGGGGGGGGCTTCCAAATAGGGAAATAGATCAATTCTTATACCAGAAGGTAATGCTCCATGCTTAATCCTCAC
>JAULBV010214595.1:0-15314 GCA_032358295.1 Pterothamnion heteromorphum | reverse complement strand
CAACATGATGTAAAGGGATGTGCCAGTCTTCTCGTGAAACGTTTTCAACTCTTTGTAGATGTCGCCAATCTCATCTCGTGTATTCAGCATTATCCTATCCTCATCCAGTTATCTACACCATTGCTTTGGAAGGTCTTGAACTGACCCGCCCCAGCGTTCATTACATATGTTGCTGCCACACCACCGACCTTATCAGAGCCTGATGGTACTATACTCATATTACCAGTACCAGTCCCTACGAAGGTGTGTGTCCTTCCCTTGCAAGTGCTTGCCAGCGGCAGGTTGAAGTTTTCTGCGGTGGAGCCAGTGTACTCCACAGTTCCGTCTGTGTAGTCCAGTGTCCTGCCCGATGAAACAGTTCTTACCTTTGTCTCAATGGCACCGTTGAACCTGTTCTTGTTCTCATCACCCTGAACAATACCCCAATTTCCAGTAGGTTGTGAAGCCACTGCCCCGCCGTAATAGATTGCTGCATTAGCAATAGAGCCTTTTGTAAGTGACTCTACGTGTACACCAACCTGCCTTGATAACGACCCCATACCACCTATATTGGTAACAGTTAAACCATACCTAAGCCCTATCGAGGCGCCTAAGTCTATAGTTCCCTGAGTACCAAAGCCACCAAGTGATGCAGCAGTACCCACCATAGTACCACCACCAGACACTGTTATCGTGGGGTTTGATATACAAGTTGTTACAATACCTGCTAGTGTTACTGTTTGGGAATCTGCCACGTACTTGTTTGTATCTGCCAGTGTTATAATACCAGATAATACAGTTGATGGCCTAGTAGACAGGTTCTTAACCTCGGCAGCAGACCAGAACAGTGTCCCACCACCAAGCACAAACATATTCTGATCAAGTATATTGACAGTGTTGTTTAATACTGTTGATGGCACCTGAGTACCTGCCGGGAATATAAAGAGGCCGGGAGCGTTAGCATACGTGTACGTCCTTGTACCTGTAGATGTATAGTCTGGCGTGAAGTCGCTAGCATCATCATAGGTTGCACCACGCCCTGTAACAGACAAGCTCCGAATCTCTGTTATGTTCCTGCTGTTTGCACCTAGATCACCACCAAGCTCCGGTGTTGTGTCCTCAACCACATTTGCAAGCTTTGTGGCGTACAGGTCTATTATTGGTATCTCCACATCAGCATATATTGTGGCTACTAGTAAATCCACCTCAACCTTGCTGTAGAACAGCGTAACCAAGTCGGTTATGTCTGCTGTAACATGCGTGTGTGCACTCGGTGCGAAGGTCGAGGGCTTACCTGACACGTTTGCCCACGTTGGGGCAATAGCAGCATTGTGCTGAGTGACGTTGGTTTCAGCTATCCTTGCGTCTGCGAAGGTCCCTGTTGTTATGTCTGCCGTGCTGTGGCTGTGTGCAGAGGGTGCGAACGTTGCAGGCTTACCAGATACGTTTGCCCACGTTGGCGCAATAACAGCATTGTGCTGAGTTACGTTAGAGGCCTGTATCCTTGCATCAGCAAACACACCAGTTGTGATAGTGGTGGCTGCTTGGTTGTGTGCCGCTGGAGTGAACGTTGCAGGCTTACCAGACACGTTAGTCCAAGTAGGTGCGATCACAGAGTTGAACTGTGTCACGCTTGCAGAGGAAATCCGAGCGTTGGCAAATGTTCCGGTAGTAACATCAGCAGCATCGTGCGAGTGTGCAGATGGTGCGAACGTTGCAGGTTTTCCAGACACATTAGCCCAAGTGGGCGCAATTACAGCGTTGTGTTGAGTTACGTTTGTTTCCGCTATCCTCGCATCTGCAAAGGTCCCTGTAGAAACATCTGCCGCATCATGGTTGTGTGCAGAAGGTGCAAACGTTGCAGGCTTGCCAGATACGTTTGCCCATGTCGGAGATATTGCAGAGTTGTGCTGTGTGACGTTGGTTACAGCGATCCTCGCGTCTGCAAAGGTCCCTGATGTGACATCCCCCGCACTGTGGTTGTGTGATGAGTCTGCCTTTGTAGACAGCGCAGCAGTTACCGCAAGTGCGGCAGTGGCCAGACCGAGGTCAACATAGACCTCAGTAGCCAGTGGAGCAATCAGTGCATCAACCTCAACCTTAGTGTAGGTCGTGGCAATAGCTGCATAGAACGCGGAGTAGTCCCCTGCCAGTGCAACAACACCACCTGTCCTTCCGAACACACTGGATACCGCACCACCACCACCACCGCCCATTGTCAGGCTGTCGGCGTATGCCTTAGTAACAGCATCAGAGGCACCAGTGGGCGCGGCCAGACCTGTCAAGGTATTACCAGCCATATCCGCTGGCCCGTCAATCATCAGAGCACCAGTGATTTTGTGGTCATCACCAGTAATCTCCATAGTCCCTGTCCACTCAGTGACAGGTGCATCTACAGTGACCTTGGTCGTGGTCTTCACGTCGATGTCGCCAGACTCCTTCAGTGCAATGTACTGTGTACCATCTACGTTGCGAAGTACTAGATCGTCTGGTGAGTACTCCGTGATGGCTCTGGGGATTGTGTTGAAGCCTACGATGCAGAGTCCATCCTTCTGCGAGAACTTCCTGCGAAGCCACGGTGCAACTCCGTTGTCTATCTTGTCTGCGTAGTCCTTGTCCTGATGTAGCCAGTGGTCGTAACCAAACTGACTGAACAGCACCACACAGGTGTCACCGGGCTTGATGGGTACTGTCAAAGAGAAGCCCCCACCAGAAACTACATGGACGGGGACTTGCAGCAGGTTAGCATAGTCGTGCTCCTGATCAATTGCATCTGTCGTGTTGTTCAGCAACTTTGTAGCCAGCTTTACTGTGGCTGTTTGGTCGCTCGGGTCGAATGCAACAACACGCCCCGGCATTATAAATGAGTAGTTATCCCAGCTCATACGTGCTCCTATTTCTTGCAGCAGTCAATCTTCGTGATCGTAGACTTCTGTGCTGCTGGATCGCGTGTGGTCACGCTACCAATGATTGGCGAGAACTTATCCTTGCCCCACTGGATAGCCTTGTCAACTACCTCTTCAGCAGTTGGCAGTGCTTCGCCGGGAACGTATGGAAAGTCGCTTGATACTCCTGTCACTCCACGCACAAGACACCCGATACCTGCTTGGATGATTGCCTGTGCGTACTTGTTGTCTGAGAGGTTTACCGTGTCATACACTACACCGTGGATAGTCTCTCGTAATTCTCCCATCGCAGTTTCGATATAATCCACTGCTGCATCTCGTGCAACCTCAACGATGCTGCCACCGATACAGTCCAGTGCACCAGCAAAGCCAGCCTGCCGCTTCTCACGAGTACCGTCCACGTTGGGGAGGTACGGTGGAACATACACGTTGTCTGGCGTGAATAGTTCAGTGTCGCTGGAGTGGATGTCGTAGACCCACTCGCCAGTTACTGGATCGCGGCTCCTCGGTGTATACGTTGTGGTAACTGGTGTGCCTGCGTTGTTCACGTCATTGATTGCGAAGGCACTGCCCAGAGTGAACTGTGCCTCGCTTACAGTATTGCACTCGCAGACTTCCAGACCTTGGTCCTCAAACCAAGCCAGCCTGTCAGCCTTGGCCTGCTCATTGAGCGGCTTGAAGGACAACACAGACGGGACCTGATTCCTCAGTGCGCCTGCTACCTGTACTTCATCGCCACTGATGTCGAACACAATCGCATCCGTAAGCCCTTGCATTTGCTTAGTAGAGAACCTTGTGAAGACTACTGGTGAGTATACACCAAGGTTTGTGGTGACTTCACAGGTCTGTCCAGAACCAATCAGTGCTTCCAGTGCCTCAAAGATAGTTTTGGAGTTGTTTGAGGAGTACTCGTAGGCAGTGGCACCGCCCTCAATCAAGTTGTTCGTGATCATGCCCGTGATCGTGATTTGTCTGTTCTTCCTGATCACGTTGTTGCTAATCATAAAACCAGTCTGGACAGGGAACTGTGTAACCTCTGCTGACGCCATATGCGCCTCTGCCAATACAGAGTGGAACTTAATCGTCTGCTGCACACCATTGCTGGGTGTGTATGCAATAAATGCTGGCGTTACCACCTTAGTCATATCACTTCCACCATGTTGTCGAGGGCATCACTTCGCTCTGTGCTGGCGATAGCCCGTATGCATTTGTGTGCCACTCGTTGGTCCAGTTACTACCGACATGCTGCACGTTGAATATCTGAAACTTGGAGTAGCCAACAACGTGGTTGTTAATGGCACCATCCACTACCTGTGCAACTTCCTCCGTAAGCACACCGTCGAAGTCCACACCAGCCGTTAAGAGGTCTGATGTATCTACGATGCCGCCAGACCGTATATTACCGTCAAGGTTTGAGGAGATGCGTATTGAGGCAAGGCCCAGCTTTGGGTTTGCCCTCATGTTGTTCGTCTGCAACTTCAGCACAGGCATGCCATCAATACTAGTCAACGGGACCTGCGGTGCTGTCGGTTTAAACACTACCACGAACTCATCCTTTAAGGTGTAGTAGCTGAAGTTGTATTCCTGCCCAAGCTCTGTGAGGTTGTCACCCACTGTACCAGACATTTGTGCTGTCGGCCTAGGTGGACTCCTTTTGATGTGACCCTCTGGAAAGTTAAGGTAAGTCACCTTGCCCTTGAAGTCAGTCTCACGCATGAGTGCCTGAACCTGTTTCTCCAGTGTCGGGTTGACAACAGTCACGCCCACTTGCTTCTCAAGTACTTGCCTCCGCAACCTGTCAAAGCAATACAGTGTGGTAATGTGGTTCGGTACTTTCTTCTCGTCCACCACGTTACTGACGTAGTAGCCATCCATTAGCTTGAACTCTTGACTGCCGTGCAGCCTAGTAGTAAGCGAACAGTAGTTGTTCTTGTTCCCACCGATCATACTTGCTATGGTTTCATCGTTGAGATTGTAAATAGATACGGAGGCTCTGTTGTATCCTTCCACGAGCCTCACGTCAAAGTCAACACGAAGTCCTGTCGTGTCGAGGAGAGTGTCCCCACCCTCCGTTTCAATACTTACGATGACCTCTTGACCAAATCTATTCATTCGACCCTCCAGGTCATCTGCTAAGTTATCTGTGGCGGCGACCACGGTTAAACTGCCTCTCGACAGAAGCCTCGCCATTATTATCTGTCTCCACCGTTGTCTCCCCATCTTTGATCGTGACTGTGGTGTTGACGTTGCTGACCACGTAAGGTCCTCTGCCATTTTCGGAAGCTGCTGTTGTTATTCGCTTGTCAGGCATGATCACACTTTCCTGCTCTTCCAAGCCAGTAATGTATGCAGCCATATCTGATATTACGTTACGGCCAGATGCATCCATACCATCTTGAAGCTCAGAGCCAAGCAAGTGGCCTATGCCAGCAACACCAGCAACAGACTTCACTACGTCATTGTTGGTAGAGCCAAACTTGTTGATCAACTTGTTAAGCTCAGCAGAGCCGCCAGCACTTCTGCCAGACCGACCCTGTGATGCAGTACCTTCAGAAACCTTCTGGTATCCTGCCCTCACACTAAACCTTCCTGTGAGTACGTCCCTGTGTGCTTGCGAGTCCACATTGTATTCACGATTCAGGTCTGCGTTCAGTGACTTACTGTCGTATGCCGCAAACTCCACACCAAGTCCAGATAAACTGGCAACCTGCTGCCGCTCCTCTGGAGACATCCCAGACATCTTCTCGTCCCAGAACAGCATCTGCTCACGCACATCCATCTTGCGTAGAGAGTCTAAGTCAACCTCGTTCTGAAGTGCATTGACTCTGGGCAGTACTGACTTGGCGAGTCCCAGCTTGATGTCTCGGAATACGCCGAAGCCACCGACTACATCATTGAGCTTTGCCTGCATATCGCCAGCCCTGCCTATCACTGACTTGGCATCTGTCTCGGACAGGCCACCATACTGCAAGCCGAACTCCATACCACGAGTTGCATTTGCAGACATACCAACCTCTGCTGCCAACCTCACGGTAGACATGCCAGAGTCGTTACCGTCACGAATAACTTTCGCAGCATCATCAGCTATGGTTCCGAATATCTTCAGCATGCTTGAGCTGGATTTCAGAGACTCATTGAACTCACGCACAGTTGCCGATGCATCTGACAGAATACTGTTGTGCTCTTGCTGGTAGCTTGAGTCAATCATCACACTCTGTTGCGGTGGCGCTCCAGCCGCTGCATTACTCTCTGACATGGAGCCTATCGGAGGCTGACCAAAGTCAAGACCATCCAACTCCATCTGCCCTGCAAGCTCGGCGTCACTCATTGCTGAAGTGCTGGCTGAGCCGAACATACTGTACTGCCCACCCTCAGACAAATCCACAACCTCTGCAACAGATGCAGCCAGCTCTGGGTTGAACGGCATAACGGGATCGTCAGCATCCTTCTTAGGTGTAAACTTCGCACTTGAGTCAGCAGCTTTGGAGGCTTTACGACCCTTCTTTGACTTTATCCTGTTTCTCAAATCTTCAGCCTCCCTGATAGTGGTAATGTTGCTTGACAAGTTCATGGCAAGCTCAGCCTTCCTAAGTAAATCTTCCTGCATGTCCAAATCTGCATGGACCTCTTCATACACGTAATCGCCTGTGTACCTATCGAGTGCATAGAAGTGCGTCTTCTTCTCTCCAGTGGTCATCATCTGGAACTGCATCTGTGGGGTGTACTTCTCCAGAGCGCCAGCCATTGAGCCAGTGCTGAGAAGCTTCAACTCCAGCAGGCCAGCCGCCGCACCCTTGTCAGTGAACACCCTACCGTCTGGTGTTGCACCCAAGCCCTTGTGCAGACTCTTCCTGAAGTAATCCTTCTCGACGAACAAGCCTTCTGCGTGGTCGCTTGCCAAGAAGCTGCGAAGCACGTTGCCCTCAAAGTCATTACCCTCTCGGGTGTACGCATTACCGCGAAACTTCGTGGACAGCCCAAGCTTGCCAGTCGGGTCCAGCTTCTCAAGTGCCATCTGCAAGGCCAGTGCCTCACCACCCTTTGCGGTGTTAAGCATGCCAGCCTGAGATGCTGTGATGTGTCCCTTACGTGCAGCATGCCACTCGGGTGTTCCCTGCTCTGGAAGCTTCTGGTTAGCCTGCGCCCACATATACCTCTCGTGGTCGGTCATGCCGTAGCTGTACATCTTACGAGCTTCTTCTTCGCCCAGCTCAGTCTCTATTGAGGACATCCCTGTGGCGACCAAGTGAGCTGCGTCTTCTGACAGACCAGCAGACCTAGCCCTTGTGTACATGTTGACCTGAGACAAATCCTTCTCACCATACATGTCACCCTTCTCAGAGCCATACCCTGCGAAGGCCTGCTCTGGGCTTCCATCAACCTTCCTTCCTGCTGCATAGCCCACCACGCTCTGGTGAACCCTCATACGCTTCTCAAGCTCAAAGTCGGCAGACATCAACTGCCCAAGCTCTGGTGGACCAGACAACAAGGTATTTGCTGTACCGATCCTAACCTGCCTCGGTGGACCTTGGATGGGGTTGTGCAAGGCTTCCAAACCATACACAGGATCGCTGGCCATCGCCCCAGACATTGGGTGGACCCACTTGGGGTCGCCAGTGCCTACGGACGCTGCGGAGGAGCCAACAGGCTTGCTGCCGTTAATGCCTGAGTAGACCCCAGCATCCATCGACAGGCCCAGCAGTGCAGCCTCATTCCAGAAGTCATAGGAGTCAACTTGCTCAAGACCTGACAAGGCCCTGCTCTGGCTGTCGCCAGTGGCCCTATTTCGGCCTCCCCAGCCAAATAAGGAGTTACCCTTAGCCTCGACACTGCCATACGGCGAATACCAGCCAGAGGACCGTATGCGCCCGTCAGACTCATCCTGAAGGTTTGGCATCTGCTCTCGGAAGACCCGTCTGGCAAATTGGGCCTGCTCAATGAGCTTTTCGTATTCAGCGTCCCGCAACTCGCCATCTATACCACCCTTAGGCCCCGCATTTGGCAGCAGAGAGCCTTTAAGGTTCGGCCTATACTTCCACGCCTCCTTCTCCGTAAAATCGCCCTCAACGGCAGCAAACTCGACTCTCGTGTACGGGGTTGTGCCACTATAGGATCGGGTGGGGACTAACCCCATCACGCCCAACTCATTAGGCAGCGGCAGGATGCTACGACCACCATCTATCTTGCCAGTGGCCTCGTTGTACTCACCCTCACCGAAGTAGCCATTCATAAACCTGTCGATCAGCTTAGTCTTGACCAGCTCCCTACGTGGGGCGAATACATCCGTACCAATGCTGCTCGGGTGCATGTACAGGTTGGACAGTCCATCAACGAAGGACAGCGCCTTGGCCATCTCTGAGTCAAGCCTCTCCTGCTCTTCCAGTCGCCTGTCGTAGGACGGGTTGTCTCGACTGCCCCCCACGTCCAACATCAGGTTCCCAGACAGTGAGGACCCTGGCCCTTTGTCGAAGTAGTCATCGCTGTACTGCAACTGACCCATCGCACGTCTGGCAACCTCTGCACTTGCAGCGGCCTTAAACTTGTTCTTGTACCTAACCTTGACAGCAGGCTTCTTGGCTTCGATGTCTGGGTAGGTCATGTACTCATCTGGGTCAACCTGATGAACGTACCCCGGCTTCATATCCTGTCGAAGCTTTGACAGCGCCATCGACCTGTTCGCCCGAAGCACCTCGTCAGTGGTGAGCTTAACATCTCTGCCAATCCCACGCATGGCTCTAGCGTTGGCATCCAAGGCCCCAGCTATAGACAGCCCATCTAAACCTGCCTTTGACCAGTCAGCCTCACCAGCTATGGCACGTTCAACCTCAAGCTGGACGTTGTAATCTTGGTGGCTGATCTGTCCACGCTTTAGGACATGTGCAGGCGCACCGGAAGCTTCAAAGTCCCAGCCACCACCTGACTCGTCTGCCCTGTTAATCTCGTCGGACTCGTGCGTGATCGCAGACCATACTTTAGATGTCTTATCATTCTCTGCAAGCCACTTTGATGCAAGGTCGCCCTCGTCATCCTCTACTGCAACGCTGGCGTAAACTTCCTCGCCTGTGAAGTCAGACTGCTCTGGGTCATAGTTCCTATCATCACCACCACCGTAGCCTTGGTAGTTGTCACTGTCTCCCCAATCTTCGGAGATGTCATCATCGAAAGCCATAAGTACTCCTGAGTTGGTTAGTCAGGCTTATGTGTAATCGCCCGAGAGTGGTTTTGTAATTCAATTATCTGGTGCATAACTTCCAAGTCTACCAGTCGGTAGGTCCCATCTTGGAGTTGGTGTAACTGGCACATGGGAGGATTCACAAGCAAGGGCTTGATCAAGTACCCGTTCAGCTCTGGGTAGATGCTGCTATAATCAACGGGCAAGAGGTGACTGTCACCCCCAGACTTGATCACGCTTGGGAGGACCCCCTTGCTAAACCTAATACGAAAAAATCAGCGTACTGCGCTGTTATTACATGGGCGAACAGTTCCGCAAGACCATGTAGGTTGCCCTTGAACATCTCATCCAAGTGGCTAGGGTCAATCTTCGATCCTGAGATACGAACCTGACACACAAAATGCTTCATCAAAGCAACCGCTAATTCCGGCTCTTTAGTTCCCATCACTGCTACGATCACGGCTGGTATGTCAAGCTCACTGATCTTTATGATATTGGTGGCACCCAAGTACTGCCCAGCTCTGGCTAGGTTCTCAAGGGCAACGTTCACAGGCCAGTGAGGGATGTATATCTCACGACCGTCTTTCAAATATGCGTTGTAGTCTGTACTCATGTGGTTCTCCAAAGTGAAAAGCCGCACCTGCAATAGGCACGGCTTGATCTATCTTACACACCCAGCCTTTGCAGGTCGGCACCATTCTCACGCTTGAACACGACAGACTCAAACGACACGACCCAAGTAACGATGTTCATCGTCTGGCCGCGAACCATTGCAGGCATTGCAAGGATTACTCCGTTGGACATGTCTGCTACGTCCTTACCCATGTTGTCTCGCAACTTGGCTTGGATCGGTGTGATCAACTGACCATCCGCATCTGCCTGAGCTTGGAAGTAGTTTGCGTAGTCCTGCATGTACTTGTTCTCGGGTGCATTCATTAGCACGGGGAAGGTCAAGTCACCAGCTCGGATACGCTGCATTGATACAACCATGTCACCGTAAGCGCCGAACTGCGTAGTTGCAATAGGTGCTCGTCGTGCTACATGGATGAGGGCATCACCAGTCCCAAAGCCAGTCACCTTGAAGGTAGACGGATTCGGGTTGCCGGGGTAACGCATGTCGATGATAAGATCGACGTTAGCAAAACTGTACTGATACATATCAGCTCCTTTGTATAGGTCGGGCTTGACTTATGTCAGAGGCCCGAACGGATTAGTCGGTAAACGTACCAGTAACTTCAACTTCATGCAACGCGCCAGCGCCCTTCATTACAAAGGTGATGCCACGGTAGATGCGGTTGCTGATGTCACCAGAAGGAACGTCAGCGAGAGGAACTGAATCAACACGGAAGCCCTCGGGGAGGTAGGTGCCATCGGACAGGTAGCCCGGACCACACAACCCATTGCGAACAGCAGCCTGACAGGATCGCTCAACGATACCCACAACAGTGTTGATACCAGTCTGTGTGAAGGGTATCTTGGTGTTGGTGAGGTACAGCAGGTTGAACAGGTCAGTCTCTGCACGGTTCTCCAGCCACATCAAACCATGAGTGGTGTCGAGCCAGCTACCAGATGCCATGCGGCTGTCTGTGTATGCGTTCACGCTCTTACCGATACGGATAACGGCAGAGGCATGCTTGCTGCGAAGTGCATCGAACTCAGCAGGTGTGAGGTCTTCAGCAGTGATCGTAGACAACTGCTTCAGGTTCAGCGTCAGCGTAGTGTTGGCGGCTGAGAAGTTCACGGATGCAGCTCGACCAAACACGGCAGCACTCGGGTACTGTGCAGCGTTCTTGCTGAACGTGGTCAGTGAGTATCGGAGTGATGCAGCCTTCAACTGCGAGGCAACGTCAGTCGTGATCGCAGAGGACAGCGTGGTCAGGTCGTTGGTCGTGTTAAGGAAGATGCGCTTGGCAGCTTCACACCACTGAGCAATCTCCAGAGTGTTGGTCCCGACAACTACGTTGCCAGTCTCATCACGGAGGCTCTTGTGCAGAACAGTACCGACCCACTCAACACCCTTAGCAAGGTTTGCTGACAGTGCGGCGACAGGAGTCTCGGCAGCGATTCCGTTAGACACCTTGCTTTGATGCGACAGGAAGCCAAGGGCCTCGGCAGCGTCACCAGTTGCGGCAGTGATCGTAGACAGTACACCAGTGGTCGGTGATTGTACTTGGAAGCTGTAGCCAGTCCACGTTACGAGGATGCCAGCCAGATCAGTCTGGAGGGCGGTCTGCACAATTGCAGCAACACCAGCCAGAGTCGTAGCAGCACTCACGTCGAGGTTAGTCACGCTGATAGGGTCGCCATCGACCTCCATCACGATCACGCCATCACCATTCCATGATGCAGAGGTAAGCTCTGCCAAGGTAGCTGACTCACCACCCAGCAGGGCTGCACGTTGAGCTGTTGAGTACATCATCAGCACAGTGAAGTCTGTCGGGGTCGGGGTCTGGGCATAGAAGGCTGTTGCGGCTTTGTAGACCTCGGAGGTCACTGGCCAATCAACAGCAACGGTTGCCAAGCTTCGATAGGTTCGTGCTCGTTCTGCAACGCTGATTGGTATGTTCACCGCATCAGCACTGGTAGTAAGGAATCCGAGGATGCCAAAGTTCCCACCAGAAACTCCAGTGGGCGATACTGAGATGCTAACGTTAGCAAACTCTGTTATTTCAATCGTCATAAGTTTTCCTTAGCCTGTGTAGGCTTTGAGGTTGTTAAAACACGAACTTGCAAATGGTATGTTTGGTTGCTGAGTTTATAAAGCTAAAGGTGTACTCAAGACCACCAAGCCACTCTATCTGCCAAGTGTACGCATTACTTCTGTCACTTGAGTCTGTTGTAAACACAGAGTATGGTAGTGTAAGATGTGTCGTTGCACTCCACACACCATTGCTTGGGTCCATCCACTTTAGCAGCACTAGGTTGGCCAATGTAGCATGCCTAACAGCAACTATAAACCTACCGTTTGTAAACCACACACCAGCCTTTACAGAGCCAGAGCTTGTTGCGGGGAGAAATGACACAACCTCATCTGGTAATGTAGTTGGGTTGGCAAAGCTAAACTTCCTCATTGTGACGGAGCCAGCGCCCTGACCAACCAATGACAGACCATAATCAAAGCCGTACCCGAATGCAATAGCCCTACTGTTGGTCCCTATGCTTGTGCCAACATAGTGCGGTGTCGGGGATATGTTTAGTGGGTCTAGGTTGCTTGAGATAAGAAGCGAGCTGCCGAATGCACCGACAAAAGTGTTCGGACCTATATAGCCCATCCCATAATTCTCTCCCTGATCTGACGAGGTGTAGCTTCGGGTAGAGAAGGTTCCAACAAAGTTTGTCCTTGGTGCTGTTACTCTGTTAAATGTCAAGCTTGTTGTCGAGCCACCAATGTTGTGAAACTGACCATTTACTGGATGTATTGCAAAGCCTAGTGCGTAGTTACTTGCTCCATTGTTTGCAGCATTAACCACTGCGAAGGTAGCACCGTTATCCACAGATGCAGCAAACCTCATGCTGACTGGGCTGCTATTATTTCTTATGTGTGTCCAGAAGCAGGCATTTACAGGATCGTAGTGCATCCGACATATGGCACTGGCCAACAACTCTGTAGAGGATAGCGCACCTGATGCAATCCACGTTACGCCCCTGTCTAGGGAACGTACACCAGTACCAAGCCCTGCGCTAGTTGCAACAATTACCCCGTTAACAGGATCAACTGCATGAAACATCCTATGACCATCTTGCAAGATTGTCGTGTAGTTTGTACCAGATGTCCACAGCAGTGTTGCGTTTACGAGGCGATCAACAGATGCCACTGTGACTACAGCAGCAGATGATGTGTTCCCTGCCGCATCCACAGCTATCACCGAGTACGTGGTGTCTGTGGAGCCTGAGTAACTAACGTCGAGGAACTCGCTAATTGGCGAGAAGGCATACGGGCTTCCGTTTTTGTTAATAGTGTAGCCTATGAGTGTGCCTGCATCATACGAGTCATCCCATTGCAACTGCATATTAAACCCAGACGGTGTTGCTGTTAGGTTTCCCGGCACTGTTGGCGCTGTCAAGTCTGGAAGCACTACACCTCGCCTAGCAGAGGCTGAGAAGTTCCCTGCCCTGTCGTAAGCCCTTACATCGAAGTACACAGTCTGTCCAGATGTAAGACCAGTGGCGTTATAGTATAAGTTGGTGGTGGTAGCCAGTATGGGTCCCATACCAACCTCGTCAAGACCCATACGAATCTCGTAACCTGCAACTTGATCATTGTCAACTGAGGTCAACCATGACAGGTTTACCTGTGTCTCACTAACAGGTGATGCCTGAATGTTTCCCGGCATTGTTGGTGGTGTGTTGTCCTGCGTCATAGCAGAGTCCGTTGCCGTACCAGACCTTGATCCTGTCTCGTTAAATGCTTGAACTGTGAAAACATAGGTTGTGTATGGTGAAAGCTCAGACACAATAAGAGAACTACCCACTACTGTCGTGAGGAAGGAGTTGTCAATAAATATGTCGTATCCCGTAGTCGAATCCATGTTCAACACCCACCCAAGCAACACCGTAGACTCTCCAGTTGCTGTTGCAGTGAAGTCTTGCGGCGTTGTTAGTGGGTCGGGTACTGAAGACCCACTAGACCTTCTGTGTGAGCACCCACCGTTTATACAAACATCTGTAAAAGCCTCTGGCTTAATCATATCATGTACCCAAGAAGCTGAAACTAATTAATTGAAGGACACCACCGCTTATGTAGTATGCTATCCATTTGTCTGCGTATGCGTGGTAAAGGTTCATTGATGATGTTCCAGCATCTACAACGTCTGGGTTGTTTGGCAACACGAGGTTTATCTCCTTTATCCAATTAACACCATCCAATGAATAGGCCAACCTCCACACGTTATTAACTCCAGTGGGCTTGCTTACCAGCAGAAGGTATTTGTCTCCGGCCTGAATCCTATAGGCAGATGAGGCCTCCGCAAAATCTACAGTCAAGTAGCTTGCAGTGGTTGTCATGCCCTGAAATATCTTATTGAACCTTGGGTTTCCTGACACTTCAGTGTTCCAAGCATATATAACTCCCTGATACGAATATGACCAGGGTATGTAGTCTTGCTTATTAAGGCTGGATGGGTTTATGTATGTTGTCGAGGACATCAGATATGGTATTAATGTCACGTTTTGAATAGTGCCTGTCCACCTGCTTACTGCGTAGCCATAGCCCGGTATCTCTTTCAGGTTATCTACGTTGTGTGACGAAGACTCCCACACATAATTCTTTGAAACGCTTGTGGATACTGTTGGGTTGTCCCACCTAAATATCCTACCCCTGCCGCATAGAAGTACCCTGTCGTACAAGTCAATAGTAATACTTGTGGATGTGTATGTTGGTGTGTTTGTTGATGGCAATTGAGTCCAGCTTAGTCCGTTATCCCCTGACCTATATAAGCGAGAGTCTTTTGTGCTTAATACAGTCTGCAAAAACCAGAAGCCAGTTGACTTTGAGTACTCAAGTTTGTGAACTCTAAAACCAGTATTGTAGAGCGGAACAGAGCCCATGCTAGTCCAGCTCACACCCCCATCATCACTATACACAAAACTGCTTGGTGTATTCTTGAATAATATCTTCTCACCAAACGTAGACAGGTAGGATTCTGGACCACCACTAACAGTTCCTGTATTTATGAGTGTTGCTGTTATTGTATTTCCCGGCTGTGGAAGTGCAGGCATGGAATCTGTGATTACAGACACACTCGACAGACCAGATACAGTACCAACTGAATCAAAGGCCTGTACAGAGAACGTATACACAGTGTCTGGAGTTAACCCGTATACGGTTGTTGTATTCACACCAACAGATTGGTAAAGCTCACCATCTAAATACACACTGTAGCCCACGGTAGAGTCTATGTTGTAAGTCCACGATAGTTGCACAGAGTCTATTCCAAGCACAACAGCAACTAGGCCCTGTGGTGTATTGGGGATAGGAACCTTAGGTGTTTTTGGTGCAGACCTAACATGTTCACACCCACCGTTTATGCATACATCTGTAAACTCGTAATAGCCCACCATTACTCATTCACCTCAAACTTTGATAGGTAGTCTGCATAGGGATAGTGGAACTCACCTGATGCCTCTACTGACCTTATGTTGTTTACTGTCTCATCCCAATACCGAGTAGTGTAGAACTCGACAGACATACCAACACGGTACTCCCACTCCTTCTCCAGTTTTGCATCTTCGTTGGAGAGTGGTGTGCACCTAATAAA